>CAUYRB010027588.1:0-65036 GCA_963574695.1 Propithecus perrieri | reverse complement strand
TTAAAAAGCTTTTGCACGGCCAAGGAAACTATCATTAGAGCAAATATACAGCCTACAGAATGGGAGAAAATATTTGTTCTCTACACATCCAATAAAGCACTGATAACAAGAATGTATCTAGGACTTTAAAAAATCAAGAAGGAAAAATCAAACAACCCCATCAACAAATGGGCAAAGGAAATGAAGAGAAACTTTTGAAAAGAAGAAAGAATAATGGCCAGCAAACATATAAAAAAATGCTCAACATCTCTAATCATTAGAGAAATGCAAATCAAAACCACAATGAGATATCACTTAACCCCAGTGACATTGGCCTCTATCAAAAATCCCAAAACAACAAATGCTGGCGAGGATGTGGAGAGACAGGAACACTCTTACACTGCTGGTGGGACTGAAAATTAGTGCAACCTCTGTGGAAAAGAATTTGGACATACCTCAAAGAGCTAAAAATAGAAATGCCATTCTATCCAGCAATAGCACTATTAGGCATCTACCCCAAAGAGCAAAAGATATGCTATAATAGAGACACCTGCACCCGAATGTTTATGGCAGCACAATTCACTATTGCAAGGATATGGAAACACCCCAAGTGCCCATCAATTCATGAGTGGATTATTAAAATTTGGTATATGTATACAATGGAATATTGCTCAATCATAAGAAATGACAGTGATCTAGCACCCCTTATATTTTTCTGGATTGAACTTAAGCCCATTATCGAAAGTCAGGTATCACAAGATCGGAAGAATGGGCTCCAGTTGTAGTCGCCACCAACTTGGTACTAACTGATGAACACTAGGGTGCTCACATGGCAGTAATACTCTCCAGGGATTAGGGGGATGTGGGGGTAAATCCGCAAGTAAAGGACACGGGGAGCATTGTAGAGGGGAAGGGCATGCCTTTAACCCTCGCTTGGGTGAGGCAAAGTCATAAAATGTAACCATAATGTTTGTACCCTCATAATACCCTGAAATAAAAAAAAAGGTCTTTAAGTAGGTAAGTAAGGTTAAACGAAGTCATAAGTGTGGGCCCTTAATCCAACAGGACTCATGTCTTTATAAAAAGAGAAAAGGGCACTAGGAGTGTGTGCACACAGAGAAGGCCATACGAGGACACAATGAGAAGGTGGCCATATTCAAGCTGAGAAGAGAGGCCTCAAGAGAAACCAAGCTGTTGACATCTTGATCGTGGACTTCCAGCCTCTAAACTATGAGAAAATAAATTTCTATTGTTTAAGCCACCCAGCCTGTGGTATTGATATGACAGTCATAGCAGAGTATAGCAGTCCCCCCTTATCTGCAGTTTTACTTTCTGATTTTCAGTTACCTACAGTCAACTGTGGTCCAAAAACAAATAAAATAATTCCAGAAATTAAAAAAAATACTTTTGTTGTAAATTTCATGCTATTCTGAATAATGTGATGAAATCTCCCACCTTCATGCTCCACCCCACCTGGGATGTGAGTCATCCAGTGTATTCATGATGTATATACTACTTGCTTGTTAGTACCTGTCTTGATTACCAGATTGAAAACACATAGTATATAAAGTGTTTGATACTATCCATGGTTTCAGGCATCCATTGGGGGTCTTAGAAAAAGAGAGACTACTATAATAGAAGTCTTGGTATTAAGAAGTGGGGCGCTGCTATAACTAATACCTAATAATGTAGATGTGGCTTTGGAACTTCATAATTGGTGGGGGCTAGAAAAGTTTTGAGGCGCATGTTAAAAAAAAAGCCTAGATTGCCTAAAATAAATTATTGGTAAGAATACAAAAATTAAAGGTGATTCTAGTGAGGTCCCAGAATAACATGAAGAACATATTATTGAAAACCAAAAAAAAAGGCAATTTTTGTTACAAACTGGCAAAGAACTTGGATGAACTATGTCCTAATGTTTTGTAGAAGGTAGAAGTAAAAACTGATGAACTTGGATATTTTGCTGAGGAGATTTTCAAGCAAAGTATTGAAGGCTCAGCCAGGTTTTTCTTTACTTCTTGTAGTAAAAAGTGAGAAGGGAGAAAGGAATTGAAGGAATCATTAAATAATAAGGAACCAAAACTTAAATATTTGGAAAATTCTCAGCCTATCCATATTAGGAAAGAATAAGTAGATATGTACCGGAGAGAACACCAATGATGTAGTTTGAATCATTTGCTAAAGAGATGATGTGTATAACTCATGGATTAAATGAGCATCTCAGCAGAATCCAGGAATAGAGGTGGGATTATACCAACAGAGCCACTGTTAGTTTTTACTAAAGTGGACAGACATGGGATAAAATAAAGAAAGGCTGTTGAACTTCTGGTATTTGAAAGATGGGACAAAAGAACTATATGGTTTTGAGCATGCATTATCCTTCAAGGAAAGGGACAAGTGACCATGAGGATTATTTTTGAGTCTTAAATTATAATATATTTTGTATTGGTAGGTATTGGTCTTACTTGGGACATATCACCACTTTCTTCTTTCTGAAATCTCCCCTTTAAAATAGGAATGCTTCGCCTATGCCTATCCAATATTTTATTTTGTAAGCAGATAATTTTTCTGGTTTGGCAAGTTCACAGCTGAAGAATCTTGCCTTAGAATCAATCATATAACTAGATTTATCCATACTGGATTTGGATTTACACAAAACTTAGAGTTGATGATGGAATTTGTTAAGACTTTTAGGAATGCAGGGATAGGGTGAATCTATTTTTCATGTCAGAAGAATAGGAATTCAGAGAGCAGGGAAGAATGAAGTGTTTTATGGGCTGAATTGTGTCCCTTCCTCCAAATTCATATTTTGAAGCCCTAACCCCCAATGTGACTGTGGTGATAGGCCTTTAATTATGTAATTGTGGTCAGGGCTCTAATCCAGTAGGACCTGTGTTCTTATAAGACAAAGATACTCCAGGAGTGTGCATGCAAAGAGAAAAGGCTACGTGAGGACACAGCAAGATGTTGAACATCTTCAAGCCCAGAAAGAGGCCTCAGGAGAAAACAAACCTGCCAACACCCTAATCTTGGATCTCCAGCCTCCAGAACTGTGAGAAAACAAATTTCTACTGTTTAAACCACCCAGGCTGTGGTATTTTGTCATGCTAACCCAAGCAGACCTATACAGGAGATGAATTTATGATACAGAATCGGATCACATAATCCAACTACCTCTCCTTTCTAGATTGTCCTTCCAGGGCTTACTTTTAGGGTTATGATTTTCATGGCCTAGGCAAAGAATTTATGAAGAAGACCCCAAAGGCAATCACAGCAACAAAAAAAATAAATAAATGGGACCTGATCAAATTAAAAAGCTTCTGCACAGCCAAAGAAACTGTCACAAGAGCAAACAGACAACCTACAGAATGCGAGAAAATTTTTGCATGCTACACATCCAATAAAGGGCTGATAACTAGAATCTATTTAGAACTGAGGAAAATCAGCAAGAAAAAAAATCAAACAACCCTATCAAAAAGTGGGCAAAGGACATGAAGAGAAACTTTTCAAAAGAAGACAGAATAATGGCCAACAAACATATGAAAAAAATGCTCAACATGTCTAATCATCAGGGAAATGCAAATCAAAACCACAATGAGATATCACTTATCTCCAGTGAGAATGGCCTTTGTCAAAAAGTCCCAAAACAATAAATGTTGGCATGGATGCAGAGAGATAGGAACACTCATGCACTGCCGGTGGGACTGCAAACTATTGAAACCTCTGTGGAAAGCAATATGGAGATACCTTAAAGGGATACAAGTAGATTTACCATTTGATCCAGCAATCCCATTACTGGGCATCTACCCAAAAGAACAAAAGACACTCTATAAAAAAAGATAGCTGCACTTGAATGTTTATAGTGGCACAATTAACAATTGCAAAGATGTGGAAACAGTCCAAGTGCCCATCAATACATGAGTGGATTAATAAAATGTGGTATATGTATACCATGGAGTACTATTCAGCTATAAGAAACAATGGTGATATAACATCTCTTGTATTTTCCTGGATAAAGCTGGAACCCATTCTACTAAGTGAAGTATCCCAAGAATGGAAAAATAAGCACCTCATGTACTCACCAGCAAATTGGTTTCACTGATCAACACCTAAGTACACATATAGGAATAACATTTATTGGACATCGGAGAGTTGGGAGGGGGAGGAGGGGATGGGTATATACAAACATAATGAGTGCGATGTGCACCATCTGGGGGAAGGACGCGCTTGAAGCTCTGACTGTGCTGAGAGGCAAGGATAATGTAACCTAAACATTTGTATCCCCATAATATGCAGAAATGAAAATAAAATATGCTGCTAATTCATACTAAATCAAATTTAATAATATATGATTTATGATTCAGTTTTTTTATTTTATAATTATTTTTCTTCTATCATATACAGAAAATATCAGTTCCTAACAACAGTAACACATTTATTTGTTTGGAATATCTTACATTGTTTTAATTTATTAATTTTAAATTAATGATAGCAATGTTATATTAACAATCCTTTCCCTACATTTTGAATGTTACAGTTTTTTATTTTGTGGACATATTGTTTTAGTGAATAATAGATGAGAATTTATTTTTCATTTCTTGGACAAATAAGAATTTGAGATATCATAACTTAGTCTTTGATTTTACTTTTGTTGAAAATGTTCTGATCCACAAATCCTAAAATCTAGGTTCTAGTGAAAAATTTCAACTTATTCAATAGGATAGTGGAATCTTAGACCTAAACAGTCAGATTGTGATACAGCTAAAATCAGAATCCACATCTCTATCATCAAGAAATATTTATTAAAGCACTTATTATAAAATATAGTATATAAGACAGTGTCCTTATTATATAAATATAATGGCATGCAAGATGTGATGGCCATGAAAACAAAAAAAATATATGAAGAAAAAGATAACTAACTTATATAGTTGTATGTGCCACATGTCAGTGAGTAGTATAAACAAGGTGAAATAGTCACATAATAATGGATTTGTCAGGAAAGTTTTAGGAAAGAGATAGCACATGTATTAACCATTGTTAGAAACCTAGATCTTATACAACATGAACTAAAGGGGGAAAATATAACAGGTAAAGAGAATACAGTGAATAAAAGTTTGAATGCATAGGTACAGACAAAATCAGTAGAATAGTTAGGTTGGAACAGAAGGTTTTATCTAACATTGAACAACATCTAACATTTGTTATCATAATTTTCTTTCTCTTTTTTTCCTTTTTAATTTAAGAATATTTGACAGGAGTACAAATGTTTTGGTTACATAAATTGCTTTTGTACAGTTTGAGTCAAAGTTATAAGTGTATCCATCACCCATATACTGTGTATTGTGCCTGTTAGGTGTGAATTTACCCATCCCCTTCTCCCCCTCAAATCTTCTTGATTTGTTGAATTTTATTATCACATGTGCACACGAGTGTTGATTTATAAGTTTCAACTTAGTAGTGAGTACATGTGGTTTTCTTTCTTTCATTCTTGAGATACTTTACTTAAAAAAATGGTCTCCAGTTCCATCCAGGTTGTTACAAAAGGTATTAGTTCACCATTGTATTTTATGGCTGAGTAGTACTCCATGGTGTGTGTATATATGTGTACCATATTTTATAGATAAATTCACATGCTGATGGGCACTTGCGTTGTTTCCACATTTTTGTGATTGTTAATTGTACTGCTATAAACATTCAAGTCCAAGTGTCTTTCTTATAGAATGTGTTTTTTTTCCTTTGGGTAAATACCCAGTAGTGGGATTGCTGGATCAAAAGGTAGGTCTACTTTTGGTTCTTTGACGTATTTCCATACTAATTTCCATAGAGGTTGTACTATTTTTCAGTCCCATCTACAGTATATAAGTGTTCCTTTCTCTCCAAATCCACTCCAGTATTTGTTTTGGAACTTTTTGATAACAGCCATTCTCACTGGAGTTAGGTGATCTCTCACTGTGGTTTGATTTGAATTTCCCTGATGATTAGAGATGTTGGATATTTTTTAATATGCTTCTTGGCCATTACTCTATATTCTTCTGAAAGGCTTCTGTTCATGTTTGTTTTCAGTACTTTTTAATTGGGTTGTTCGATGGTTTCTTGCTGATTCACTTGAGTTCTTTGTAGACTCTGGTTGTTATTCCTTTATTGGATGTGTACCACGCAAATGTTTTCTCCCATTCTGTAGGTTGTTCATTCACTCTATTGATTGTTTCCTTGGCTGTGCAGAAGCTTTTCAATTTAATCAGATTCCAGTTATTTATTTTTGTTATTGCTGTGATTGCCTTTGTGATCTTCTTCATAATTTCTTTGCCTAGACCAATAACTATAAGAGTTTTTCCAACCTCTTCTTCTAGAATGCCTATAATGTCAGGCCTTAGGTGTAAGTCTGTTATCCATTGTGAATTAATTTCTGTGAGTTGTGAGACCTGTGGATCCCATTTCAATCTTCTACATGTGCTATCCAATTTTCCCAGCATCAATTACTGAATAGGGATTCTTTTCCTCAGCATACGTTTTTGTCTGCTTTGTTAAAGATCAGATGGCAGTATGAGGATTGTTGTATAACTGGGTTTTCTGTTCCAGTGAATTGGTCTAGGTCTCCGTTCTTGTGGCAGTATCATGCTGTTTTGGTTACTATAGCCTTGTAGTACAGCTTGAAGTCTGGTACATTGATGCCTCCCTTTTTTTTTTCTTTTTGCCTAAAGTTGCTTTGATTATTCGGTCTCTTTTCTGGACCCATAAAAACATAGGATTATTTTTTCTAGGCCTGCAAAAAATGACATTGATACTTTAATGTGATTTCATTGAATGTGTAAATCACTTTAGGTGTTATAAACATTTTAACAATGTTGATTCTGCCAATCTATTAACATGGTATCATTTACCATTTGTTAATATCCTAAAAGCATCCTCAACAATTTCCTTCCTCAGTGTTTTGGAGTTCTCCTGGTAAAGTTCTTACCTCCTTGGTTAAATATATTCCTAAGTTTTTATTTCCTTTGTTGTTATTGTGAAAGTTATTTAGTGTTTGACGTGATCTTCAGCTTGATTGTTGTTGGTGTATAGGAATGCTAGTTTCATTTTGTAACCTGAGACTTTGCTGAATTTATTTATCAATTTCAGAAGTCTCTTGGCATAATCTTTGGGATTTTCTAGATATAAGATCATATCCTCAGCATAGAGCAATAGTTTGACCTCTTCTTTCCCCATATGGACACGCTTGATGTCCTTCTCTTGCCTGATTGCTCTGGCGGGGACTTCCAGCACTATGTTATACAGAAGTGGTGACAGTGGGCGACGTTTTCTGCCTCTAGTTCTAAGCAGGAATGCTTTCAGTTTCTCCCCATTCAGTATGTTTGCTGTGGGTTTGTCATATTTGGCTTTTATTATATTAAAGCATGTTCCATCTGTGCCTGTTTCCTTAAGAGTTCTTATCATAAAAGGGTGTGGAATTTTAACTCCCTGGTGGTCTAGTGGTTTGGATAAAATGGTGCTGAATTTTGTGAAATACTCCTATAACATCTACTGAGAGGATCGTGTGGTCTTTTTTTGTTTGTTTCTGTATATGTAGTAAATCATATTTATAGATTAGTGTATATAGAACCAACCTTGCATCTCCTGATTGAAGCCCACCTGGTTGTGGTGGATTATTTTTTCATGTGCAGGTGAATTCATTTTGCTAGGATTTTATTGAGAATTTTTGCATGTATATTCATAAGGGATATTGTTCTGTAGTTTTCTTTTTTTGTTGTGTCCTTTCCTGGGTTTGGTATCCGGGTGATATTGGTTTCATAAAATGAGTTGAAGAGGACTTCTTTCTTCTCTATTTTATGATATAATTTCTGGTGTATAAGTACCACTTCTTCTTTGTGGGTGTGGTAAAATTTACTATGGAACCATCTGTTCTGAAACTTTTTTTGTTGGGACATATTTTATTGCTCCTTCAACTTCATTACTTGACATCGATTTTTTCAGGACTTCTATTTCTTCCTGATTGAGCCTAGGGCAAGTTGTGTGTTTCCAAGAATTTATCCACTTCCTCAATGTTTTTAAGGTTATATGCACAGAGATTTTTTTTTTTAGTATTCAGAGAGAATATTTTGTATTTCTGTGCTATCAGTTGTAATATCTCCTTTTACATTTGTGGTGGAGCTTATTAGGAACCTTTCTTTTCTGTTTCTAGTTAATCTAGAAAAAGGCCTGTTGATTTTGTTATCATTTCAAATAACCAACTTTTTGTTTCATTAATCCTCCATATAATTATTTTGTCATCAATTTCATTTAGTTCTACTGTGATCTTAGTTATTTCTTTTCTTGTGCTGGCTTTGGGATTGATTTGCTCTTCTTCTTCAATTCTTTGAGATGTTTCATTAGAGTGCTGATTTTTGATCTTTTTGTCTTTTGGATGTAGGCATTTATGGGTTATGGATTTTCCTCTTATGGCTGCTTTTGCTGAATCCCACAGGTTTTGATACTTGTGTACCCTTAGTCCTTTAATTCAAAGAACCCTTTGATTTCCATCTTAATATTTACCTTTACCAAATACATATTGAGCAGTAGGTTGTTTAATTTCCATGACTTTGTTTATGGTTGAGCTTTTATGTGGTAATTGATTTCTAATATTATTCCAATGTTGTCTGAGGATATACATGGTATAATTTTTATTTTTTTTAAATTTTTGAGGCATTTTTTGTGGCTTAGGATGAAATAAATCTTACAAAATGTTCGATGAGCTGATGAGAAGAACACATATTCAGTGGTTTATGGGTAGAATGTTCTATAAGTGCCTTTTAGATCAATTTTTTCTAGAGTTCTGTTTAAGTCCATCATTTCTTTGCTTATTTTCTGCTTCGAGGATCTGTGCCATTCTGTCAGCGGGGTGTGGAAGTCCCCAGTTATTACAATCTTGGTGTTTATCATTTTGTTTAGAGCAAGTAGGGTTTGCTTTATGAATCTGGGTGTACCCATGTTAGGTCCATAAATATTAGAATTCTTATGTCTTCTTGTTGAATTGTTCCCTTCACCATTGTATAATGACTATATTTGTCTTTCTTTACTTTTGCTGATTAAGTCTGTGCTATCTGATATGAGAATGGCTGCACCAGCTTTCTTTTCATTTCCATTTGCATGGAATACTGTTATCCATCTCTTCTCCTTTAGTTTTAATGAGTCCTTGTGGGTTAGATATGTCTCCTGGAGTCAGAAGATACTTGACTTGTATTTTTTTTATCCATTTAGCGAGCCTGTCTCTTGAGTGGGGAGTTCAAGCCATTCACATTTCTGTATAAAATTGATACATGGGATGAATTTCTGTTCATCCTGTTGGGTAGATCCTTATTGCTTTGTTTTATCTCTTGAGCCATTGTGGTACCTGTCTTATGACCTTTAGTTTTTGGATGATTTTACACTGATGGGTGGCTCCTGTACTGATCACTGTATAAAGCAGTTCTGAGTACTTCCTGTGGGGCAGATCTGGTCTTGAAAAATTCTCTCAGTGTTTGCTTGTCTGAGAGAAACTTTATTTCTCTCTCATATAAGAAACTTAGTTTTTCTGGATTCAAAATTCTAGCTGGACATTATTCTGTTTGAGAAGACTGAGAATGGAGCCCCAATCTCTTCTGGCTTTTAAGGTTTCAGTTGAGAAGGCTGAAGTTAGTCTGATGGGTTTTCCTTTGTAAGTTACCTGCTTCTTTCACCTCATGGCTCATACAAGTACCTCTTTTGTGTTTTCTTTGTCCCGTCTAATGACTGTGGGTCATGGTGATTGCCTCTTTTTGATGAATTTCCCAGGGATCCATTGAGCTTCATGAACCTGGTTATCTATATTTCTAGCAAGGCCAGGGGAATTGTCTTTGATTATTCCCTCAAATAGGTTTTTCATCCATTGTGTATTTTTTTCTTCACCCTCAGGGATGTCAATGATTTTTATGTTGGGGTTCTATACATAGTCCCATGTTTCTTGTAGGTTTTGTTCATTCATCTTGTTTTCTGATGTTTCTCTTTGACTGATTTGTTTAACTTGAAGGTGTTGTGTTCAAGCTTTGAGATTCTTTCTTCTGCCATATCTAGCCAAATCTTCAGTCTTTACTCTGTTTCTATATATATATATATATATATATATATATATATATATATATATATATATATTTCCTTGAATGTAATTTCATTCCTAGAAGTTCTGTTTAACTTTTTTTTAACAATTTAATTTCCTCAGATTTTTTTTTTATTCTCTAAATTGTTTTTTGGTTTCTTTGTTTTTGGTTTCTCTTTTCTGTTATATTTCATTGAGCTTCCTTACAATCCATATTGAAAATTCTTCATCTGACATTTCAATCTTTTCATTGTGTTTTATATCTGTTGGTAGGAAGTTATTGTATTGTTTTCATGGTGTCCTTTCAATGTGATTTTTTTTTATGTTTCTGGAGTTCTTTCACTGATTCCTTCTCATCTGGCTTCTTGGTTGAGATCTGGGGGTGCTAGGTCTGGCTTACTGGCCTATATCCGGGTCCCCAAGTATTAATCAATCCCTAAGTGTGCCAGGGAGAGGAATGATAGCCCTTAGTTGCTTATGGGGTGTTCTAGCAGGTTTGGTGTGCCTCTCGGGCTACCTCTGACCTGCTCTCTTCATCTCTTCCCAGCAGTTTGTAGTGAGGTAGGTCCCACAGCTTACTATCAGTGATGGTGAGTGGTTCTTGTGAGTGTGAATCAGCCACACCCTGTTTGCTGGAGTTTGAAGGTGCTATGATGGGCTATACTGTTGTTCTCCCTATCATTGGTTGATATTTGTGTGATAGAGCCAGCTACCGAGGTGTTCTTTTGTGTCTGTGGTAGACTCTGGTACCCCAAGTGTAGTACTTGAGTAGCCCAAGCTTTAGGAGGGACCCTATATCTCCCAGGGGATTTCTTGAACTCCATCACCACTGAGATGGGGGCAGGAGGAAGGCTGTTCATGAATAAGTTGTATGAGCCTGAATGGGTTTGCAAAGCTTCACTAGGGCTCAGATGTTGCGTTTCTATCCATGAGGGAAAGCTGTTGGTAGGAGGCTCAGGACAAGCTCTGCGAACTGGGAGAGCTCTTCACCAGGTAAGGGAATTCATGCTTGTATGTTAAGGCACAGGACTGGGTTCTTTTTGCCCTTATGTAGTAGCACAGGTTTTCTGTGGGGTGGGGTAGGTGCTCCTCCAAATGGCCACTCCTTGGATCCCTGCATGCCCTGTGAGGTTGATTCACTAAATGCAGTAAAGGGCATGCAAATTGTCAGTAGGTGGCACTTGCCAGAAGGGACTAGCTGCAATGTTCTTTTTGGGTCCTGTGATTGGCTCTAGTCCCTCAGGAAAAGCACTCAACTGCCCCCAGTGTTGTGAGGGACCCTGGAAGTTGCAGGTGAGTCCTTATTCTCTGCCACAGCAGAGGTGTGTGGAGGAGTGTGGCTGGGCAGGGCTGGGTTGTGTAAGCCTGCCCTCAGACTCCACAGAAGCTGGCAAAGTAGCTGGTTTGGCAGGGGTCAAAGGTATGCTCCCAGCTTCTGGGCAAAGCTTCCAGGGGAGAGGCTTAAGTGGCCCAACCTAACCAGAATGTCTGTTTGTGGAGGCAGGTCTGTCTGAGATTTGCAAACTGGTGGTCGGCAGTGGGCCTCATTTCTCCCCTCCTCCTCCGATCCATAGCCTCCCCCCAGTGTCTGCTGGCAGGCGGGAGCCCAGGCCATCTAAGCTCCCCCACAACTGTGCTGTGGGATGATATATTTTCAGCTCAGGATCACAGTCTGAATTGAGAGTGCAATTCTCCTGTGGGGGAAGGAGTGCCTCATGAGCATTTTGCAGTTAGGGCCCACCTTTCACTCTCCCCCTGATCTGCCAACATGGGCTCCCTCACCTCTGTAGGCTAATATCTGACCATGCCAGGGAGAAGCGCTCTTGTCCCAAGTCTCCCATGGGATGCCCAGGCAGGATCAAAGGCCCTCTACTTCAGCGTGTGCCCTGCTCTGATGGAGCTGCTGGGCAAGCAGTAGCAGGGAGGGCTGGTGAGCAGGGAAGTCAGTCTGAATACCTCTCAGTCCACTGTAGAACCCCAAGAGGAATGACCTGAGTCCCACACTCTGCGGAAGCCTCAGTGTGGTGGCTCAATTGTCTCTCTTAGCAGCCACGGATGGGGGAGGGTAAGGGGAGGAAAAGAGTCTGTATGGAGGAGTGATAGCTCTCAGGTCATCTCCAACCCTGTCTCTGGGAGGCAGTCCACCCAGAACGTTCAGGCTCTGGAGTCATGCAAATCACCTGGGACCTGCTAGATGGCTGTGCTTCCTGCAGTCTGAGCTGGAGTTGGGAAATGTCTGTGTGGGAACAAGCAGGAAAACACCTGAGGAGTTGAAGACCCCTGGGGAAGACAAAGGGGCACAGTGGGTGGAGAATCAATATGGCATGTGCCATCCCAGCTCAGGTCTGTGGTGGCAGGAAGTGCCCCAGGGTGTCTGGGAGCCTGGTGCTCTGTCAATAGCAGTTCCCAGCTCACTGGTGGCAGCAGCCTCGGGCTTGTGTGGACAGAAAGTCTCTCCAGCTGCTCAGGATCCCACAGACTGTCAGAAATGAGGGGGAAGTAGAAACAAACCACTCCACCTACCCTTCTTTCTGGACTCCAAGCCTCTTAGAGGATGATCTTTGCTTATACTGTGCTTCTTCTTGTTCTGCACTGCAACTTCTTCCTGTGGAGTCTCCCAAAGGCTCTGAAACCCTTTCTTCAGACCCACATCAGATCTTTGTTTGTCTCTCTGTTTTTTTATTCTCTTTCATCTAAAACTTCTCCTTCTTACTGAGATGGTCTATCAGCTGGTGTCTCCTGTGAGACATCTTACATGTAATTTCAATGTTTTTTTCTTAACAGAAAACTTTGTTTTGTACAAGCCATGGGTCTCTGAGCTGTTTTATTATTTCATCTTAAATATTTTAAAAGTCATCTATTTTTTTACACAGATCCAAAAATATTGAAAGATACAGCAGATTGAAAAACCCATATATTGACAGTCAATTGACAAATTTTATTCCAAGTAAAGCAAAGATGGTTGCATCTTTAGGACATAGAATATGGGGTAGAAAAGTGCTGTATCTAATCTAAAGTGGATTAACGGCTAAATCAGGCTACGACAGTTTCAATCCCATCAATAGTGACATTTAACAAAGACAGCTGAAAAAACAAAAATTTAATAAATATGTGTATAGATTTGGCTTATGTGGCCTACAATGTTGAACCTTAAATACTCATTTATTCCCCACAAAATCACTTGTGTTATGTCAACTAGACACATGTAAGTCTTCATATCTTTTAATTCAGAAGCCACTATTTTGAGTTCCTAGAACTCCTTTTGTGATAATGTTGTCATTCAACATTGTAATGGTAATCTTTGATCAAACAATGTGGACACAAAATGCCAGATCATAACTAAAGCATGGGATAAGATGAGATAGTTATATTCATTCTTAACACTCAAGCTGACTCCTTTATTTGGGCAGTGTGGAAGGAAAAGAAACACATGACACTTTTATGGTTCTTTTCATCACAGTTTATTCAATTTTTCCAAATTAAATTTCACTCACTCCTTTGCAAAGCAGCTGGGATTCTAAGAGGATGGAGTGTCACTTTTCACAAATAAACTTTGTATCCCTAAAAAGTGATGAGTAAACATAGTAACAAGTAGCTTAACATTGTTTATTGTTTTATAGTCATTTTCATGTCCTAAATAGTAAATGACAAGGAGTGAAACTATGGAGTTACCCTAAAGGAAAATCTAGGAGAATTTTATTTTTCTGCCAAAAATATGAACATTCTTAATATATTCTCTTGGCTCTTGTTTAGGGTTGCAAATTTTCATATAGTTGAAAAGTCAAAGCATGTTTTATTCTTCTAATATAAAACAGTCCAAAAGATGGCAAAGATGAGAAACTACCATAGGCATTATGATCATGAATTTATGAATTTGTGTTTATATACAGACATTATGTGCATTTTAATTCTAATTTTTCTTAAAAGCCAGAAACATAAAGCCTTATTTAAACATGAAAAATTGTAAAAAAATTAAAGGGTTCTATTGTTTAATATAAAAAACCAAATCAAAATTAAGCAAATGTAAAATGTACGTGAGCTAAAATCATTAACTTGTAGAAATTCTATAAATTATAAAATTAAACCAGGGTTTTTTGTGTGTTGGTTTAAAAATATATTACTCCCTATACCCTTCATTGTACATTTCTGTATATCTCTACTCTGCTTGGGCTCTACAAATGGAACAATGAAGCCTGGATGACAGCACATATGTTTACAGCATGGGATACTCAATATTTTAAGCCTACTGTTGGGACCTACTGTTCAGAAAAAAGATGCCTTTCAAAATATTACTGCTCTATGACAATACACTTCATCACCTAAGAGTTTGGAAGGAGATGTACAAGGAGATTAAAGTTGTTGTTATGCCTACTAACACAACACCCATTCTGCAGCCTATGGATCAAGAAGTACTTCCAACTCTCAAGTCTTATTATTTAGGAAATACATTTTGCAAGGATATAGCTGCCATAGATAGTAATTCGTCTGAGGGATATGGGCAAAGTACATTCAAAAACTTCTGGAAAGGATTTACCATTTTTAGATGCCATTAAAAACATCTGTAATTTATGGGATAAGGTCAAAATATCAATATTAAAATGAATTTAGAAGACGTAGATTCCAAACATCATGGATGAAGTAGAGAAAGTAACTGCAGAAAGAAGTTACCTCTAATGGAGGAAGTAACTGCAAATGTGGTAGAAATTGCAAGGGACCTAGGATTAGAAGTGGAGCTCGAAAATGTGACTGAATTTCTGCAATACCATGATAAAAATTGAATAGATAAGGAGTTTATTTTTAGGGATGAGCAAAGGGCTTAGAATGTCACATAAACTTAGTTGATAAATAGAGGAAGGGTTTGAGAGGATTGACTCCAATTTTGAAAAAATCTCTACTGTGGGTAAAATGCTATCATCACATGCTACAGAGAAATCTTTCAGGAAAGGCAGACTAAATCACTGCAGCAAAGTTCATTGTTGCCTTATTTTAAGAAATTTCCGCAGCCACCCCAGGCTTCAGCAACCATCATCCTGATAAATCAGCAGTCATAAACATGAAGGCAAGACCCTTCACCAGCAAAAAGATTACAACTTGCTGAAGGCTCAGATTGTTATTAGCATCTTTTAGCAATAATGCATATTTTTAAATTTTTGATACATTATATTTATACATATTTATGGAATACACATGAAATTTTGTACATGCGTAGAATGTACAATAATCAAGTCAAGGTATATAAGATATACATCACATGAGTGCTTACTATTTCTGTGTTGGGTATATTTCAAGTCCTCTCTTCCAGCTACTTTGAAATATATACTACATTGTTGTTAACTATAGTTTCCATACTCCGCTGTAAAACATTAGAACTTATTATTTCTATCTACCTGCATGATTGCACTCATTAACCAACCTCTCTTCATTTCTCCACTATCACACCTACACACCTTCCTAGTCTCTGTTATCTATCATTCCATTCTTCTACTTCCCTGTTATCAACATGTTTAGCTCCCACATATGAGTGAGAACTTGCAATATTTATATTTCTGTGCCTAGCTTATTTCACTTAACATAATGTTCTCTAGTTTCATCCATGTTGCTGCAAATGATGTGATATCATTCTTTTTCATGGCCAAATAGTGAATATATATATATACATATATAATATATATACACACTATTATATATATATACTATTAGTATATATAATATACTAATATATATAACATACTAATATATGTGTAGTTGTATATATAATATATATAATATATATAGTATATATATTATATATAGTATATATACACACTATATAATATGTATAGTATATATACACACTATTGTATATATATAATATTTTCTTAATTTATAGTTCATTGATGGATACTTATATTGATTCTATATCTTCATTATTGGACATTGTGCTGCAATAAACATTAGAGTGCTGGTATCCCCTTGATATATTTAATTCTTTTCTTTTGGATAAACACCCAGTAGTGGGATTGCTGGATCTTATTACCATAAGTAGTTCTATTTATAGTTTTTCTGAGAAACCTTCATACTGTTTTCCATAAGGGCTGTACTAATTTACTTTCCCACCAACAGGCTATAAGAGTTTGATTTCTCCACATCCTCATCAATATCTGTTATTGTCTGTTTTTTATTATCTTCTTAATTATAGCCATTCTAACTGTGGCATGATGATATCTCAATGTGATTTTGTTTTGCACTTCTCTGTTGTTAGTGATTTTGAGCATTTTTTCATATACCTGTTGGCCTTTTGTACGTCAATTTTTTAAATTTAAGGTATGTACATTGTTTATTAGACATAATGCTGTTGCACACTTGATAGACTACAATAATGTATTAACAACTATTATATGTACTGGGAAATGATAAAATTTGTGTGAGTTGCTTCACTGTGATATTAGCTTTATTGCAGTGGACTGGAACTGAACCTACAGTATCTCTGAGGTAAGCCTATACATAGGTACATTTTAGCTATTATAATAGTTCATTTCCTAATTATATGTTTATTAGGCAATGACAAATATATTGACAGAGACAATCACAGCACCCCTTTCTAGGTCTTCAATACCCTCTTCCATATTTATAGACACATTTTCTTATGTCAGTAATTTAAATTTATGCTAAAAGATGTCCATGGGTATGTGTTTGCCCACATAAATTTATTAATGTTTTTACTCTGATATGATAAGTTGAAAGACCACATGCAAGATTTTGATTCATAAAATATTATATTAGATTTATTTTCCAGTTTACTTCATAAAATTCTATATTGGAAGTCCCAGGTTTTACTATTGATTTTAAAATGTCACGATGACTACAAATTGTTTTACTCACATTGTTTCACTTAACTAAAATGACCTTGTCTCTGCAGGATCTACTATAATCCTAACCATTTTTTAAAGCCCAGGACAGGTTTTATTTAAACTTTCTCTATGATTTTCAAACTCTGCAATTCAATCTGTACTACAGAATTTAACACTAAAATATAATTGGTACCATATTATTCACTATTGTTTCCTTGTATATTAGTCTTTCCACTTTTTCTGGACTGTAAATTATTTGAAGTATAAACTCAACATCCTGTGGTTATTATTTTTTCTTCTTTTTTTAATTTTTATCTTTTTTATTTTATTCATTTATTTTTATTTTATTTTATTAGAGTTTACCTGCCCACCTTCTTATTTTTTTTAATTTCAGAATATTATGTGGGTACAAATATTTTGGTTACGTAACTTGTTTTTGTACCATTTGAGTCAAAGTTAGAAGTGTGTACATCGCCCAGATACTGTGCATAGTACATGTTAGCCGTGAATTTATGCATTCCTTTCTTCCCCTCCCACTTGCTTAATTTCTGATGAATGCTATTTACATATGTGCATATAAGTGTTGATCAATACGTTCCAATTTAATGGTGAGTACATGTAGTGTTTGTTTTTCCATTCTTGTGATACTTCACTTACAAGAATAGTCTCTAATTCCATCCAGGATAATACAGGAGATATTAGTTCACCATTTTTATGGCTGAGTAGCACTCCACAGTATACATACACCCCATTTTATTAATCCACTTATATATTGATGGGTACTTGGGTTGTTTCCACATCTTTGCAACTGTGAATTGTGCAGCTATAATCATTTGAGTGCAATTGTCTTTTTTATAAAATGTCCTTTTTCTCCTTTGGGTAGATACCTAGTAATAGGCTTCCTGGATCAAATGGTAGTTCTACTTTTAGTTCTTTGAGATATCTCCATATTACTTTCCATAGAGGTTTTACTATTTTGCAGTCCCAACAACAGTGTATGAGTGTTCCTATCTCTCTGCATTCATGCCAGCAGTTGTTGTTTTGGGACTTTTTGATAAAAGCCATTCTAACTGGAGTTAAGTGATATCTCATTGTGATTTTTATTTGCATTTCCCTGATGATCAGAGATGTTGAGCATTTTTTCATATGTTTTTTGACCATTAGTTTATCTTCTTTTGAAAAATATCTGTTCATGTATTTTGCCTACTTCTTAATGGGATTGTTTGCATTTTTTTTTTACTGATTTTCATGAGTTCTTCATAGATTTTATTTATCAGCCCTTTATCAGATAGATAGCATGCAAATATTTTCTCCCATTGTGTACATTGTCTATTTTCTCTAATGATTGATTCCTTGGCTGTGTAGAAGATTTTTAATTTGATCAGGTTCCATTTATTTATTTTTGCTGCAGCCATGATTGTTTTGGGGGTATTCTTCAAAAACGCTTTGCCTAGTTGATGTATCTAAGAGTTTTTGCAACATTTTCTTCTATAATTCTTCCAAGTCCATGCCTTAGCTTCAAGTCTATTTTCTATTGTGAGTTGATTTTTGTGAAGGGTGAGAGATGTAGATCCTTTTTCAGACTTCTGCATGTAGCTATCCAATTTTCCCAGCACCATTTATTGAATAGGGATTCTGTTCCTCAGTGTATGTTTTTGTCTGCTTTGTCAAAGATCAGATGGCAATATGACAATGATTTTATATCTGGGTTCCCCTTTCTGATCCATTGGTCTATGTCTCTTTCCTTGTGTCATTACCATGATGTTTTGGTTACTATATCTTTGTGGTATAGCTTGAAATATGGTAATTTGATGTCTCCCAGTTTGTTCTTTTTACTAGTCATGCTTTGGCTATAACTGGGTCTTCTGTGGTTCTATACAAAGCATAGAATTATTTTTTTCTAGATCTGAAAAAAATGATGTTGGTGTTTTAATAGGGATTGCATTGAATCAGTAGATAGCTATGGGTAGTATAGATATTTTCACAATGTTGTTTCTCCCAATTTATGAGAATGGTTTCATTTTTTATCTGTTTAATTTCTCTGCTATTTCCTTCCTCAGTGTTTCATAGTTCTCTCTATAGAGGTCTTTCAACTGCTAGTTAAATATATTCCTAGGTATTTTCTTTTCTTTGAGAGGAAAAATTCATAGCTATAAATGCCTACATGCAAAAGACAGAAAGATCATAAATCAATAATCTAATAAGTTGTCTCAAGGAGTAGGAAAAGAATGAGCGAACCAGTCCCAAACCGAGCAGAAAAAAGAAATAACCAAGATAAGAGCAGAACTAAATAAAATTGATAGGAAAAAGCTATATAGAACATTAATGAAACAAAAGTTACTTCTTTAAAAGATAATTAAAATTTATAAACCTCTTGCTAGATTAACCAGAAGCAGAAAAGAAAGGACTCTAATAAGCTCAATCAGAAATGAAAAAGGAGAAATTACTACTGATACCATGGAAATACAAAATATCATGTCTGAATACAATGAAAATTTCTATGCACACAAACTTGAAAAAGTGGAGGAAAAGGAAAAATTCTTAGAAATGCACAGACTCCCTAGGCTCAATCAGAAAGAAATAGAATTCCTGAACAGATGAATATCAAGTAACGAAATTGATGAAGCAGCAATAAAAAATCTTCCAAGTAAAAGAGTCCCTGACCAGAGGGTTTCACACTCTAATTTTCCAAACTTACAAAGAAGAACTGGCACCTATCCTGCAGAAATTATTCCACCACATTGAGAAGGAAGGCATCCTCCCCAACACATTTTGCGAAGCCCACACTACCTTGATACCAAAACCAGGAAAGGACTCAACAAAGAAAGAACACTACAGGCCAATATCCTTTATGAATATAAATGCAAAAATTCCCAATAAAATCCTAGTAAACCGAATTCAGCTGCTCATCAAAAAAAGTGATCCATCATGACAGAGTAGACTGCATCTCAGAGATGCAGGGATGATTCGACAAACACAGATGTATAAATGTAGTTCACCACCTATATAGAAGTAAAAACAAAGAACATACGATCTTCTCAATAGATATAGAAAAAGCATTTGACAAAATTTGGCACCTTTTTATAATATGAACACTTAATTAAATAGACATAGAGATCCCTTACCTCAAAATTATTAAGGCCATATACAACCAACCCACAGACAACATCATACTGAATGGGGGAAAATTGAAAGCATTTACTTTTAGAACTGGAACCAGACAAGGTTGTCCACTGTCACCACTTCTGTTGAACATAGTGCTGGTATTCCTAGGCAGAGCAATCAGACAAGAGAAGGAAATATGGGGCATCCTAATGGGTCCAGAAGAGGTCAAACTATCTCTCTGTGCTAATGATATAATCTATCCAGAAAACCTCACAGATTCTGGCAAGAGACTACTGGAATTGATAAATTCAGCAAAGTCTTGGGTTACAAAATCAATGTACACCAATCAATAGCATTCATATATATATATATATACCAACAACAGTCAAGCTAAAATCAAATCAAAGATTCAATACATTTTACAATAGCAACAAATAAAATTATTTTTTATTTTTAATTTTTTTTAGAGACAGGGTCATCCTCTATCATCTAGGCTTAAATGCAGTGGCATGATCTTAGCTCACTGTAGCCTTGAACTCCTGGGCTCAAGTGATCCACTTGCCTCATTCTCCCAAGCAGCTGGGACTACAGGATGCCATAATCATTGGCTAATTTTTAATTTTTTGTGTGTGTATGGAGACAGGGTCTTGCTCTATTGCCAAGCTGGTCCTGAACTCCTGTACTCAAGCGATCCTCACACTTCAGCCTTCCAATTTGCTGGTATTACAAGCATGAGTCACCTCTCCCAGACAACATCACGCAATTCTATTACTGAAAAGGGCTTAGTTGATTGATGTTTCTATGCCCAAAGTGTTTTACTGAAAGATGTCTTTACTAAAATGGTATTCATTTATCACTTTTAACCCGAGAAACATTGGTCGGTATCAAAGCTCATGCATGCACCAGTAAATCATTTATGAGAAATGATAATACATTAAGTCAAAAATAACATCAATACATTTCAAAGAGTAGAAACAATTCAAAGCATATTCTCTGTTTGCATGAAGTAATTATAGAAACTCATAGCAAAATTTGAGCAAAAACACCAATCACTTAAATGTTATGATTTCCTGTTCTGTTTCTACTGTTTTTTATCCTCTTTATGAGTATTTTTTTCCTTTGTTTTAGCATGGCTAGTAAATTTTGATTGGTTGCTGGATGTCTGGAATGTTACATTGTTCAATGTCTGTATTTTGTTGCCTTCCATTTAATAGTATTAGATTTTTTTCTGATAGGTAGTTAATTGTTGTGTAATTAATCCATTCAAAGCTTGTTTTTTTAAATATTTTTAGAGTAGACATAAAATAGCCTTTACTCTAGGGATAGTTTAACCCCATTACTAATGCATGACACAATAGGAGCTTCTCGTGAATGTCTTGAATGATCACTGAGTAATCTCCATTTTGACTGGTAAGAACTTGAAAAATGCCAAGACTTGTCTGAACTCTAGGATCCATTAAACTCATTGCTTGTAACTTGCTTTTTGCCCAATATTATAGTATTTTAACTTACTCATCTTACTATTCAGCAAATTGGAAGGGAGAAACAAGCTATCAAAACCTATGGGATACAGCAAAAGCATTTCTGAGAGGAAAACTAATAGCAATAAATGCTCATATCTCATATAGATTTATAGAGATCCTGTTCTGCAGAGTTTCTTCTTCTCTGGATTTTTGTTCTTTAACTTCTTGTAACCTTAGACACCCTGTACTCTGATCTCCCTCTCCTAAACTAAGCAAGACTGCTATGCTCTACTTTTAATACATGCCTGAGATCTGTGGTCCAGGATATCACTCCAGAAGAAATCCAGAGCAATAACAGGTGTCACTTCATTTGTTTCCATCTTATTAGGGATCACAATCTTATGCTGCCTATTGTCTGAGGTCTGAAAACAGTTGATTCATATATGTTGTCCAGTATTCCAGTTGTTTAAGTAGGAAAGTAAAATCAGTTCCTCTTTCTTTATTGTGGCCAAACATAGAAGTCTCCTATTTGGTTTAAAAGTCAAACAAAAAAGTAACTAAAATCCAACCACTTAAATGTTAAACAAAAATCTCAACCTAGCCCAACTCAAAGCCTGCCAATAACTTCAAGTAGCACATAAAATAAAATACAGAATTCTTATCATATTTGAGTGTGCTTCTCACCTTCACCACATACTATTTGAGTGACCACAAGAAATGTATCGAATCTTCTTGAGCCTCAGTTTCTTCTGTAATATAGAGGTAAGAATAAGAGTATCTACCACTTAGGGATGTTGGGAAGATTAAAAATATTTATATATATATATATATATATATATATATATATATATATATATATATATATATATATATAAAGAGCTCAACAGTAGTTGGTTCTCATTAAGTAAGCCAAAGATCTTTCTTTTCAAATATTGGTAGCACAATGGTTGTGGGGATGGGGGCATAAGTAAAACTGTATGAAATCCAGGAATGATGGGACATGTCTATATTCCCAGCTATGCAGGAAGCTGGGGTAGGAGGATTGCTTGAGCCCAGAAGTTTGAGTCCAGCGTGGACGACATAATAAGACCAGGGGATTGGCTTGGCTGAGTGGCTCTTTTTCAAATTGTGTATCTGGTTGCGCTTGGCATCCTGTTCCATTCCATTTTTTTCATCCTGGAAGCCAGGCTGATGGAACAATACTTACCCAGCCCCTGAGGGAAATTCTTCTCATGGTAAGAGCACAGATTCAAGAGTGCAAACAGACGAATGTGTGACATCTTAGGGTCTACAGGAAAGTCGGGTTTAGCACACTGTCATACATCTACTCACATTTCATTTTCTATAACAAGTCTCATGCTACAGCCCTAAGAAAGGTGACTAGGCAGCACATGCTAACTTTTTTTTGAAGAAACACAAAGTTGGATGACAAATTGTGTAGTTACGGGGAAGAGTAAAATATGAGGCCTCGAAATATCATCTATCACAGCATAGATAATAAAGTAAAACTAAGTATGGTGGAGGGAATAATATAAAAAGCTTTGGGACAAAATATAGTCAAAAGTAAGATTTATTCAATTGCTCTTGAAATATATCTAGTAAGTTCTATAAATGTGTAAACTTTTTCTCCCTAAAACCAAGACACATTAATCAATGTGCTTTTAATGTGTAGGTACTACTTTAGTTTTTTCACCTTTAAAATTTTCATTTTTATGAAATAACTAATTTTGGTAATGGGAGAAAATTTGGATAGGAAGAGAATGATCTCTGCTTTTTGTAACATAAAAAAATTGCAAAAAGAATGGTATGTTTTACCTATTTTCACACGGCTGTTAGAATTATAGCATCAAAGAAGTGGAATTATAATAAATATTTATCTTTAAGAAGAATGACAGAGTAAGGTTGTGTGGAGAATAATTGGTATTATAAACAAATAACAGAATAGTTAACTTTAATCTTTAAACTTGAACCAAAACTGACTACTTAAGGAAAAGTGAACACAGTTTGGGGGACTTTCGTATTGAAATCTTTAAAACTTTTTCAAAGAAAGCTTTGAGAAAGCTTTCATTGCAGATTGTTAAGTAGCTGAGCGAAATAAATCTATTAGTGTTTTATTAAATATTTATCTTTGTATTACAAGCATATAGCTTACAGTTTATCACAATAACAGCAAAATCTGTCATCCTCTAACTAAAGCTATAAGAAGAGTACGCTCAAATCAACAAGTCTTTCCTTCAGCATAACTCAACTGTAAAATTGTCCTTGACCAGTCAGACAAACACAAAACAACCTCCCTGTTAATCTCCTGAAGACAGTTTACTGCCCTTCCTCTTCAAAGTGAGTATGTCAGTGGCAATGATGCTTTATATTTTGCATTCTTCAAGCAATATTATTCCACTATAGCTCAAAAGCTTACTGAGATGTTAAGAAATAGCATATAATATATGTTTCTCTAAGTATTCTCCCAATATGGGATATGGTGTTTAATGTTAAGAAAATTCAGTGACAAAGTTAGGAAATATATAATATAAAGAAAATCAAGGGTGTATCAACAAAGAAGGTAAGAACAACAGCAACATCAAATCAATGAGAAGACATTCTTGTGCGATCAGGAGATCTCAATAATTCTAATTCTAAAGTATTTTAGAGAGAGGTGGGGGAGGAAGAAATTTGCAGAACTTGTAATTGAGTTGAAATAATCCCAACACTATTTTGTAGGAATTCTAATTTTGCAAGGTTTTCAATATACATTGGAAAGGCAGGCAGCATTGAGCAGCTAACAGAAAGTAAGACGGATCTTTTTGTTTTATTTTAAATCCATAATGGTGATTATTTTACAATGGCAGTATAGAAATAAAACCAGTGTAATTTTTCTTATGACTAAGTGCAAATACTTATTGATACCAATGGATGACAACCTCTCTATAAGACTATGGATGTAGATCCAGAGATGGATTCCAGATGTGAGGCATTCAGGAAACTATGTTCTAAGAACTAATCCTGGCTAATTAGGAAGTCCCTGGTACAAGGGTTGGTTTACATAAGAAACTGAAATATTTGTCCAACACATGCCTTCAAAAGAAATTACTGCTCATTTTTATATGGTCTATGGGATGCACGTATTGTCCTGGGGCCTGGGGTACATGTAAAGACATGCACATGTAAAGACAGACACAGCCTGGAAGAAAACAGCTTCCACACTTGTTATAGCCATGGAGCATTCTCTAGAGCTATGGATTTCTATTTAGAAACTTGTTGCCCAAATGGGATATTTCAGCATCATCTTGTGTTTCTTATTGAAAAAGTGAACCAACAATTTTATCAGAAGTATAACCTAGGTTATATATGAACTATGCATGTAGACTATGAGTTTTAAAGGTAATAATGTTTTTAAACATATGTGTACTTGCTTTTTACAAGATATTTTTAGCAGATATTGTAATAGATAACAAAACATGTGGCAGTAACAAACATATGTAATTATCTTGTGAAAGGTAATAAGAAGCAAAAATTCCTGGTGTGTCGCTCTAACCCAAGGATACATTTGGTACATTAGAGATGTACGCTTTTTGGAAGATATTCAGGAGCCATAAGGGCATGAAACCCTGAGGCTGTATAATAGGCATTCGAAAGAAGGGGAAAAAATTCCATCAGCTGGATATGTCGTCAAAAAAACTGGGATTCGGGGAACATCAAGATGGTAGTAGTTTTTTCTCATTTTTTTATCAGTATTTTTGGACTCAGGCTTAATTTCCTCAGTAACTTATACATTTTTGTTAAGTTCCTTGTTTTTCCATAAAAGAAATATTTCTCTCATTTTCATTATAAAATTTTAAAGAGTAAGTGATTGTATTGAAAACAAATCACAAGCACCATGAGGACACATCACAACAGTAAAACCAGAATTACAACTTTGTAGGAAAATTATTTAAATCCCATGTAATTTTTTTTCTAATTTCAAAATATTATGGGGGTTCAAACACTTTAGCTACATATATTGCCTTCCCTCTGCCCTAGTCAGAGCTACAAGTGTGCCCAACACCCAGATATTGTACACCATATCTGTTAAGTGTGAATTGACCCATCCCATTCTCCCCTCTCCTACCTGAACAATGACATATGAATGTTACTTCTATATTCGCACGTAAGTTTGATCAATTAGTACAAATTAATGGTGAGTACATGTGGTGCTTGTTTTTCCATTATTGTCATACTTCACTTAGAATAATGGGCTCCAGCTCTAACAAGGATAGTACTAGGGGTCTTAGTTCATCATTATTTATATGGCTGAGTAGTACGCCATGGGATACATATAACACATTTTATTAATCCACTCATCTATTGATGGACACTGGGTGGTTTCCACATCTTTGCAATTGTGAACTATGCTGCTATGAACATCCAAGTGCCGACGTCATTTTTATAGAATGCCTTTTGTTCCTTTGGGGAAATACCCAAGAGTGGGATTGCTGGATCAAATGTTAGGTCTACTTTTAGTTCTTTGAGATATCACCATATTAATTTCCACAGAGGTTGTACTAATTTGCAGTCCCAACAGCAGTGTAAGAGTGTGCCTATCTCTCAACATCCATGCCCACATTTGCCGTTTTGGGGCTTTTTGATAAAAGCCATTCTCACTGGAGTTAAATGGTATCTCATTGTGGTTTTCATTTACGTTTTGTTGATAATTAGAGATGTTGAGCATTTTTTCATGTTTGTTGGCCATTAGTGTCTTCTTCTGAAAATTTTCCATTCATGTCCTCTGCCCACTGTTTAATGGGGTTGTTTGGTTTTTTCTGGTTGATTTTCCTGAGTTCTATATAAATTCTAGTTATTAGCCCTGTTTCAGATGTGTAGCATGCAAATATTTTCTCCCATTCTGTAGGTCGTCTATTCACTCTGATGATGGTTTCCTTGGTTGTGCAGAGCTATTTTTATTTTCTTTGTTGCTATTGCTAAAGGTATTGAGTTTTCGATTTGGTTCTCTGTCTGACTGTTGTTGGTGTATATGAATGCTACTGAGTTGTGCACATTGATTTTGTAACCTGAGACTTTACTGAATTTATTTATCAATTCAAGCAGTCTCAGGGCAAAATCTTTGGGTTTTTCTAGATATAAAATCATATTTCAGCAACAAGCAATAATTTGACCTCTTCTTCTCCTATTTGTTTGCCACTGATTTCTTTCTCTTGTCTGATTGCTCTGGCTAGGACTTCTAACACTATGTTGAATAGAAGTGGTTATAGAAGGCAACCTTGTCTGGTTCCAATTCTAAAAGGGAATGCTCTTGATGTTTCCCCATTCAATATGATGTTGCCCGTGGGTTTGTTGTATATGACTTTTATCATTTTGAGGTAAGTCCTGCCCATGCCTATTTTGTTAACCATTCTAATCATAAAAGAGTGCTAAATTTTGTCAAATGCTTTTTCTGCGTCTATTGAAAGGATCATAGGGTCTTTGTTTTTACTTCTATTTACATAGTGAATTACATGAATGTATTTGCATATGTTGAACCAGGCCTGCATCTCTGGGATAAAGCCCACTTCATTGTGATGGATTATTTTTTTTTTTTTGACAACAAACTGAATTTGGTTTGCTAGGATTTTTTTGAGAATTTTTGCATTTATATTCATAAGGGATATTGGTCTGTACTTTTCTTTTTTTGTTCAATCCTTTCCTGGCTTTGGTATCAGAGTGAAGTAGACTTCATAAAATGGGTTTGGGAGGAATCCTTCCTTCTCAATGTTGTAGAATAATATCTACAGAATAGGCACCAGTTCTTCTTTGTAGAACTGGTAAAACACGGGTGTGAAACCACCTGGTCCAGGACTTTTTTTTTAATGAAGGTTTTTTATTGCTGCTTCAATTTTCGTAATTGATGTTGGTTTATTATGGAATTCTATTTCTTACTGATTGAGCCTAGGCAGGCTTTATTTTAGTAAGAATTTGTCCATTTCCTCCACATTTTCAAGTTTATATGTGTATAAATTTTTATAGTACTCATAGATGATATTTTGTATTTCCATGGTTTCATTTGTAATTTCTCCTTTTACTTTTCTGATTGAGCATGTTAAAGTTCTTTCTTTTCTGCTTCTGGTTCATCTAGTGAGAGATATGCTAATTTTGTTTATCTTTTCAAAGAACCAACCTTTTGTTTTATTATCTTCCTTATATCTTTTTATCATCAATTTAATTTAGTTCTGCTCTGACCTTGGTTATTTCTTTTCTACTGCTGGATTTGGAAGAGGTTTTGTCATCCTTTTCCAGTTCTTTGAGACAATTCTTTAGATTGTTGATTTGTGATCATTTTGTCTTTTTCATGTAGGCATTTATGGCTATAAGTTTTCATCTTAGGACTTCTTTAGCAGTGTCCCACAAATTTTGATAACTCGTGATCCCTTTATCATCTAGTTCAAAGAATCATTTTATTCCCATCTTAATTTCCTTATATAGCTGGCTATCATTCAGCAGTAGATAGTTTAGTATCCATGACTTTGTGTACAAATGAGTGTTCATGACTTTGTGTACAAATGAGTGTTTTTGCAGGAGTTCATTTCAAATTCCATTGTGGTCTGAGAAGATGATTGTGATAATTTCTATTTTTTAAATTTTTTGAGACATATTTTGTGTCCTAGGATATGGTCAATCTTAGAGAACATCCCAGGAGCTGATGAGAAAAATGTATATGCACTGGTTTTTGGTTAGAATGTTCTGTAAATGTCTGTCAGGCCCATTTGTTCTAGAGTTCTGTTTAAGTACATTGTTCTTTTGTTTATTTTCTGTTTGAAGGATCCGTTCTGTTCCATCAGAATGGTGTTGAAATCCTTGGCTATTATGGTACTGCTGTTTATCATTTTGTTTAAATCAAGTAGAATTTGTTTTATGAATCTGGGTGTACCTCAGTGAGGTGCATAAATATTTAGAATTGTTATATCTTCTTGTTGAATTGTTCCCTTTACCATTATATAATGATCATCTTTGTCTTTCATTTCCTTTGTTGATTTGAAGACTAAGTTATATGAAATGAGAATTGCCACACCAGCTTTCTTTTGGTCTCCATTTGCATGGAATATAGTTTGCCTTCCTTTCACCCTGGGTC
The DNA here is from genome assembly GCA_963574695.1 of Propithecus perrieri. Taxonomy (NCBI): domain Eukaryota; kingdom Metazoa; phylum Chordata; class Mammalia; order Primates; family Indriidae; genus Propithecus; species Propithecus perrieri. The sequence continues at coordinate 36,470 of CAUYRB010027588.1, read as the reverse complement.
TGAATGAATCCTTGTGCATTAGATGTGTTTCCTGAAGACAGGAGATAATTGGCTTGTATATTTATCCATTGGGCCAGCCTATGTCTCTTCAGTGGGCTTTTCAAGCCATTCCCATTTATTAAAGTAATTGATAAGTGGGGCAGATTTCCATTGATCATGTTGAGTTGAACTTTATTGCTTTGTTTTCTCTCTTGAGCCATTGTGGTATCTGATCTTTGACCTTTAGCTTTCCAATGATTTTACACTGCTGAGTGTCTGTTGTGCTGATCTGTGTGTAACACTGTTCTGAATACTTCCTGGAGAGCAGAGCTTGTCTTGACAGATTTTCTTAGAGTTTGCTTGTCTGAGAAGGTTTTTGTTTCTCCTTCATATAATAAAATTAGTTTTCCAGGATACAATATTATATGCTGGCATTTATTCTGTTTGAGAAGACTGAGAATTGGGCCCCCATCTCTTCTGGCTTGTAGGGTCTCAGTTGAGAAGTCTACAGTTAGTCTGATGAGTTTTCCTTTGTACATTATCTGCTGCTTTGGCCTTACGGCTCATAGGAAGGCCTCTTTAATGTTTATTTGGCCAGTCTGATAACTATGTGTCATGGTGTTTTCCTCTTTGTGATGAATCTCCCAGGAGTTCTTTGAGCTTCTTCCACCTGGATATCTAGATTTCTAGCAAGGCCAGGGAAATTTTCCTCCATTATTCCCTCAAATAGATTATTCAACCCTTGTGTATTTTCTTCTTCACCCTTAGGGAAGGGTGAAGGCATCTTCATGTTAGGCATTCTCATGTTAGGCATCTTCACATAATCACATATTTCTTGTAGGCTTTGCTCTTTCTCTTTTTTCTATGATCTTTCTCTGTGACTGACTTAATTGAAAGATGCTGTTTTCAAACTCTGAGAGTCTTCCTTCTGCTTGATACAATGTTTTCGTAAGGCTTTTCACTGTGTTTTGTATTTCCTGTAATATATTGTTATTTTCCAGAATTTCTGTTTGATTTTTTTTTAATATTTCAATTTCTTCTGTGAATTTTTCATTCATTTCTTTCATTCTATTTGTTGTTTTTTCTGTTGGGTTTCCATTTTATCTTGCATTTCATTGAGTTTCCTTAAAATCCATGTTCAAAATTCTTCATCTGTCATTTCAATGTTCTGGTTTTTGTTAATATCCATAACTAGAGAGCTGGTGTTCCCTCTTGGGGGTCTCCTTTAGCTTTGATTCTTTGTACTTCTGGACTTCTTTCACTGATCTTGAGAAGCTTTTGCCTCTTCCCTTTGGATTTTGTTTTGTTTAGATAATTACATGCCCAGTTTAGTCTCTGAGCCAATAGGTGGTGCTTGTGGGTGGGAATCCACCACATCCTGTATGATGAGTCAGTAAATACAGTAAAGGGCATGAAAATTGACCTGCCTGTCAGTATGTGGCACTTGCCAGAAGGAATAAACTGCAATGTTGTTTTTGGGTCCTGTGACCAGCTCTAGTTTCTCAGGAGAAGCACTCTAGTGCCTCAGGTGGTAGGTGGGGCCCTGGGGCTTCCACATATTTCCCTATTATCTACCTTAGCAGGGGCAGGTTGGGGAGTGGGGCTATGCATGGCTGCATTGAGTGAGTCTGCCCTCAAGCTTCACAAATGCTTTTAGCAGAGGTCAATAGTCTGTTCTCTGCCTCTGGGAAAAGCTGCCAGTGAGGGGCTGACATGGACCCCCTCAACCAGAAAGTCTGACCATGGAGGAAGGACTGTCTGAGACCCTCAATCAGGCAGTCTTGAGCAGGCCTTGTTCCTTTCCACCCTCCCTTATTCTGTGGTTTCCCCTGGGTGTCTGCCGGCATGCAGGACCATAAGCCAGCCAAACTCCCCCACAACTGTGATGCAGGCCAGGAAGTTCCCTGCCCAGGATCCCAGCCTGAGCTGGGAGCATGGCCATCACATAGGGGGAGGGGTGCCCTGTGAGCATGCTGCATCTAGGACCCATTCTGTACTCTCACTCGTGATCTGCCCCTGCAGGCACCCATACCTCATGATACTCATTCACAAATATTCCCTCTGTGCCCCCGGACAGTGTGATGGATACCTCTGTGTGTTCAGGGTCTGGTCTTCAGGCCCATCCCCTTGGGCCCAGAGATCAATCCCTGTCCATGCCAGGGAGAAGAATGCTGGTCCCAAGTCACTCACGGGGTGCCCAAGCTGGTTCAATGTCCCTCTGCCTCAGGTTTTGACCCACTCTGCTGGAATCACCTAGCAAGAAGCACCAGGAAGGGCTGTTGGTTAGGTAGCTCAAAATTCAAGCACCCCTCAGTCCATTGCAAGACCCCAAAAGGAAAGGACTGAGCCCTATTCCCTCTGGATGCCTCCATGTGGTGGCTAAATTGTCTCTCTCAGCAGCTGTGGGTAGGGAAAGGGAAGGGAAAAATGAAGGTTTAGGTGGAGGAAGGTCCACCGTCTGGTCATCTCCAACCCTCTCTCTGGGAGGCAGTCTTCCCAGAGTGACCAGACTCTGGAGTCACGCAGATCGCCAGGGACCCACTGTACCCCTGTGGCTCCTTCAGTCTGGGGCGGAGTTGGGAAGCATATGCTTGGGGATGAGCAAGATGGAACCTGAGAGATGGATGCCTCCTCAGAAGGACAAAGGTCCCCGGTGGGTAGAGAAGCAATATGGCACCTGCTGACCAGCTTGGGTGGTTGGGGCGGGAGATGTCCCTGGGAGTGGTGAGAGCCTGGTGGCCTGTCCGCAAGAAGCCCTCACCTTACTGGCAGCAGCAGTCTCTGGGATGGTTTTGGCAGGTCTTTCCAGCAGCTCAGGTGACCACCAACAGTCCAAGATGCAAGGGAGGGGAATTTTAACCACTCCATCTACCCTTCTCACTGGTCTCCAAGCATGTTGGGGCTTAATCCCTGCCAATGACTTTCTCCTTCCAATTCTGCTCCACAACCTCTTCCAGTGGAGTCTCCTGTAGGTTCAGGGATCCTTCGTTCTGACCCTCATCTGATCTGTGTTTGTATGTCTCTTTGGTTTTTTCTCTTTCATCTAAAATTTCTTCCTTGTAGAGATACTCTGCCTGGTGGTGTCTCTTGTCTGCTGTCTTGCCCTCTTTCAATCCACTTAAATTGTGTTTAAATTTTATGCTGGGGAATTTTCTCAGGATTTTAAAATTTTCTTGGGTCAATACTCAGGATGAAGCCTTTCCTATTTAAGGAAAAAACTCAGTATTTTTTTGGTCCCCATATGTGACCACTGTACATGGTTGAGGTATGATCATGTAAGTTAAGCTGATTCAGGGTAGTTTAATTTGGTTGTGGCCTTATGGAAAAAAAATTCTGTTTTTAATTCTCAATAATATAGTTAAATAGTTGATTTCCAAGTTAGGCCCAAATGTTGGTCTCTGGGAACTTTTTAGAATAATTGTTACATTCTAAGACAAATTTTTTGCACTTTTCAAGTGACTAGTACTAAAGCCTACTATTTTCTTTAAACATTGGCTGACAAACAGTGCAGTTCTTTTTTAGTCTTATCTCTGAATGTGTACCATGAAGTATAGGCAAGGATAGCACAGCAAGCAAGAGAAGCCCAGGCCTATACAGTTTTGGTAAATAATGCACATAAATGGAATAAGGTAGCTAATTCAAAGGGCGGTAATGCTTAAATAAAGCAGGTAGTGGCTTTTTCTTATGCAAATTAATGTTAAACTGAACAAATCTTTTTTTCCCCTCTTAGTATCCTTTATCCTTACCAACTAAGCACTCCTTCAAAGTGACCAATAAAAATGCTGACACATCTCACCATGGGGCATTACTTACTGCTTGCATATCATCCTTCAGTTTGCATTACATTGATATAACATGGCATTTTGATGCATGTTGATGTGACAAGTCACCGAACAGAACAATGTCATCTACAAAACTTCTGAGTAAAAACTGTTTATCTTAAACCTATTTTTTCATAAAATATTATCAAAACTTTAAAAATATTTTGAAAAAAATTTACCTTGTCCTCACTTACTGGAGTATTTCACATGGCAGAGCATATGTTCCTTGAATCAAGATAGGTTGTTGACAGGGGCATGAATGTGTTACTATAAGAATGGATTATAGGTACAATATTTTACAGCTGCTACATCTCTATTCAGATTATTCAAAGGTGCCTGGGTCAGCCGCTTCCTATTTATTCAAATTTATATTGACTAGCTTCAGAAAGCAAAGCTGACAAAATGATTAATTAGACTTTATAGCTCATTGGCAGACTATAGTTTAATAGAATTAGCAGAGCTCAAGTTCATCTTTAAATACCATTACGGTCTTCATATTAAAAATGTCAAATTATATTTTTCAGTTGTTACAAAATCAAAAATGACTTATTTCAAACTTAAGCAATAACAATGAAAACATCAACAGGACACCTTATTTAATATACAAGCTCCATGACAATCAAAATATTTTTCAGAAAATTTATTCAGAGGATCAAGGTGTATAGATTCACACTTTATAAAATGTTTTCAAATATTTTATAATTAAATGAAAAAATTACCTATATATTTTATTTATCTTTGCTAAATTGGAAAAAAATGATGCAATTCAATGGCCCAATATTTAATATTATGTTTTTCTGACATTGCTTATTGTCCTAGATGAGTCCTGAAAAAAAGTTGTGAATAAAGCAATATTTTTTTTTTATTTCAGGGTATTATGAGGGTACAAACATTATGGTTACATTTTATGTCTTTGCCTCACCCATGCGAGGGTTTATATATCAAATTTTATTCATAATAGCATCTGAATTAATTTCAGATGTAAATTCTTACAGATAAACAAGTTGGATTAAACACATAATGAAATGATTCCTTACATTAGAACAATAATCTTGATTTTATGTCTAATAGACATCTCGAATTGAACATTGCCAAAACTGAATTTCTGATCGTTTTTACCTCATAATCTACTTCTCCTACAACATTCCACATCTCATTTTATGGCGACTCTATCTTTCCTATTCCTCAGGCCAAGCACTTTTGAGCCATGTTTGACTCTGTTTTCTTTCACATCCATGTACAATTCTATAGAAAATCTTGTTAGTTGTGCTTTCAAAATATGTCTTGAATCCAACCATTTCTCACCACCTTCATTTTTTGCCCTGGTCTGAACCACCACGATCTTTTGCCTGAATACCTGCAATGGCCTTCTAACTTGTCTTCCTGCTTCTATCCTTCTTCCACTATAAGGTGCTCCACACAGTAGTTAGGGTGATCCTGTTAATAAGTCAAATCATGTCATTCATCTGCTCAAGCTCATTTTACTCAGAGGAAAATTTTAAGGCCTAACAATGGCCTACAAGGTCCCTCATGATCTGCTCACCCTTACCAATCCAGTTTTTCTTTGACATCACCTTTTACTACTTTCCTCCTTACTCATTCTGTTTCAGCCACACTACTTTAATATGCTAATCACATCCTCAACTCAAGATATATATACCTGCTGTTCACTCTGCCTGAAATGCTCTTCCCTCAGGTATTTGCTTGATAAAACCCCATGTTATTTCTTATTTTTATTGTTTAATATTGTTTCCCTTGCTAAAATATAAGATCCATGAAGACAAGGATCATTGCATGTGTCACTACTGACATATTTCCTTTTTGTTTGTTTGGGGAGAAATATCACACAACTGGTAACAATCTTCAAGTTTTGTGATTTGAAGTTTGAAATTAAGCCACGTTGTTTTCTTACACTTACAAAAACAAAACAAAACAAAAAACTAGATGTCCAATGTATTACAAAAATAGTTTCTTTATCTAACTGGCACTCATTTTCATCATCACTTGGCACTATACATACATGTGCAATAGAAAATGTCAAGTTAATTTGCTACCTACAAGCCCTTTTAACATCTTATGTGCCTTTATTCCTCTTGAGGGAAAAGTTTCCATTTTATACATTGACCTTTTGAAACTCCTACAAGGGAAGGACATTTAAAGGTACAATAAATCAAAAATGATGCAAAATATTAAAACCTGTCAGATGTTCTAGTTTAATATTTGGACTTCTCCCTTGGAACTCTAATAATGCTAAAAAATATACTCTTCAGATAAAAGTGACATATAGCACTACTTTCCTACTTGACCTATTGAAGTGTCCTCTTATTATCTTTCAGGCTCCAAAATAAAATACTACTTGTGAAATGTAAAAGATGATTTCTTTCTAGTTGATATAGTTACCTATGCATTAACCAGTATTCATTTTCAGGAACAAACTTTAAAGATTCTAGATGCAATTAATAATAAATTTTGTGTTTTACATAACTTTATCATATAGGCATGTAGAAAGCTTACTGAAAATAGAGAAATAAGGAGGCTCCTACTATGGAAGGCATATGCAGACATTTTCACTTTGGAGCACAGGATGCCAGGGAGAGAGGGGAAAGCCATGGGGAGTTATGGAGCTCCCCAAATGTGCCTTTGCATGCCTGACAACTTAACTGTGGGATGATCTTGGGACATATCTTCCTGGGTAAATATCTAGAGTGGAGAATTTTATAATGAATCTATGTACGTCTGTCTCCAACAAGCTCATGCACATGGCCACTGTTTATAGTAATATTAGAGTAATCCTTCCCAAGCCATCCTCCTTGGCACAGACCTATAGTAGTAAGCTAAAACTCATGTGGTAAGAGCTCTATTTTATGAGACATTCAGGACTGGTAGTTGGTCTGATAACTCTGAAAGTTACTAAAAGAAAGGGATCTCTGAAAATATATAATATAATCCTTATATTTTTTTACAAAAATGGCTAAACATTCATTCATTCACCGGTCTTTGATAGACAGAAGATATTTTTTGAATGTGGGTCAGCTGATAGAAAAGTTCTGCATATATAATACCCAATACCCATTTTTTCACAATTTTCAATTTCTTCAAAGAAGAACAAAAAGTTAAAAGACATATTGAAATTGATCTGAATATAGAATGCTTCTAGAATTTTATAGATTTAAATTTTTTTCCTTATTGCCTTATGGCTGATTCGACAGCAAAATTTTAAATGACACACTTTTTAAAAATCTTTCTAAAACATTGAATTAATTTTATAAAAATAATACATTTCATTTCATGCTCATGTTTTAACATTTTACATAAAAGGTAAACATGTAATTACAATAAGTACAATTGCTGTAATAAGGTTTGATGAAAGATATAACTGATTCTTGGGAAGCATCTGATAGGAAAATAAATGAGTAGGCATATTGTGCAGAGTAGCCTATTTACTGCATAAGTCAGTGTGCAGTAAATATTGTTAGGTTTTAAAAAAGGAAAAAAATAACGTTGTTATATAGAGTAAGTTAGTTAAGTAGATGGTGGATAAGAGAGTTTTACTGCATTCCTGTATGTCACCATGGAAAAGGAAAAGGAGTGGTTATTACTCTTTGCTTTAAATTTGTTCTCTTTATTTGCTGTTTTTTAAATTACAAAAGACACAAAATAATACAAACATGCATAAAGTTAAAGGAAAATTCCACTGTTTTCTTCTGGGTTAAGTGTTATTAACAATTTAGTATTTATAATTCCATATGTAACTCCTTGTTCATACAATTATAAACATATATATTTATAGATTTTTAAAATTTTCACTGAAGTAAAATTCATGTAATATAAAATTAACTGTGTTAAAATGAGAAAATCAGTAGCATTTAAGTACATTTGCTATGTGGTACAACCATCCCCTCTATCTAGTTCCCAAACATTTTAATTATGCCAAAAGGAAACCTGGTACTGATTATGCAGCATTAAGGTGTAAATACACACACACACACACACACACACACACACACACACACAGTTGATCCTTGAACAACATAGGGATTAGGATCACTGACCCTCTGCACAGCTGAAAATTTGTGTATAAATTTTGACTCCCCAAACATATATCTACTAATAGCCTACTGTTGATCAGAAGCCTTACTGATAATGTAAACAGTGAATTAACATACAGTTTGTATGTTATATTTATTATATATTGTGTTTTACAATACAGTAAGCTATAAAAAATATTATTAAGGAAATCATAAGGAAAAGAAAATATATTCATTATTCATCAAGTGGAAGTTGATAATCAAAAAGGTCTTCACCCTTGTCGTCTTCACATTGAACAGGCTCAGGGGGAGAAGGAGGTCGGGTTGGACTTGCTGCCTCAGGAGTGGCTGAGGCAGAAGAGGTGAAGGAGATGGGAAGAGAGGCAGGAGAAGCAGGCACAATTGATGTACCTTTTATTGAAAAAAAATCTTCATATAAGTGCACCTGCACAGTTCAAACCCATGTTGTTAAAGGGTCAGTTGTGTGTGTGTGTGTGTGTGTGTGTGTATATACATATATGTGTATGTGTATACGTAGAGCATTAATTTTTAAGAGCATTAATATATGTGTATATACATATAGAAGTATTAATATATGTGTATACACATATATGTGTATATGTATATGTAGAAATATGTATATGTACACACACTTATAAACGTATATATATACACACTTATATACACATATATACAGATTGAGTATCCCTTATCCAAAATGTTTGAACCAGAAGTGTTTTGGATTTTCGATTCTTTCAGATTTTGGAATATTTGCATTACTTACGGATTCAGCATCCCTTATCCAAAAATCCAAAATCTGAAATGCACCAATGAGCTTTTTCTTTGAATGTCATATTAGGCTTTAAAAAGTCCTAAATTGGGGGCATTTCAGATTCCATATTTTCAGATTACGGATATTTAGTTTGTGTACACATGCACACACACACACACATGCGTACTTAAGTGAGTTGTATTTCAATATAGGTAGATATTCTGAGAGAGAGAGAGAGAGAGAGAGGGAATGGATCAATCTGTCAGTCCAATCTATACTGGATTAAGAAACTTTTCTAACATGTGGCCTGGTTTTTCTGGGCCTGAGCTATGTAAAATTATTTCATTCCATCTTAAAATCATGTTTTATTTGTCACAGATCAAATACATGACCCTTACAGAGTACAAACAAAACTATTTTCTTTATTCATTTTGAAATCTAGTAACATACTACCTTTCTTCCTCCTTTCATATTGTAATGGAAAAAATGAGATTGCTGTTCTTCTTTCAGGAAACCCCTAAAAAAGATGATTAAAAAAAAAACAGGGACTTTATCTCTTAGCAGTTACACAGGACACTTTATTAAAGAAGAAATGGTGACACTAAATGCAAGCCTTTCTTACAATTTTGCATCTGTACCTCAATAATTTGTCATGCTTTAGTTCAAAACTAGTTATCTTATACTTCAATCAGAAATGCCTCACAGTTTATCGTGCATATCATTAAATTTAGTTATTTTCCCCATGTTTTTCTAAATGCACAAGTGTGAAATGCATCTGAATAACTACCGTTTTGAATTCATAGGAGGAACATGTCTTAATAGATATCTAAAAGACAAATATAAGAAAAAGAGTGAGTAAAAGAAAGGAAACTCATAACTCTAACTAAAATCAACAGTTTGGGTTACTTCAGAACTGAAACCATTCTTAGGAAGAGTGTGATTAACAACTGATACATACACCTTAGAGAGTATTCTATTCTCCTTATTAAGAAACATCTATCCAAAATTCATATGCTGCCCTTTTCTATCCTCTAGAGCAGCGATCCCCAACCTTTTTGGCTCCAGGCACTGGTTTCATGGAAGACGATTTTTCCACTGACAGTGGGGTGGGGAGATGGTTTGGGGATGATTGATGCACATTACATTTATTGTGCAAATCTCTCTGCTAATGATAATCTGTATTTGCAGCCACTTTTCAGTGCTAGCATCACCATCTCAGCTCCACCTCAGATCATCAGGCATTAGATTCTCATAAGGAGTGCACAACCCAGATCCCTCACATGCCGAGTTAGCAGTAGGGTTCCCATTCCTATGAGAATCAAATGTCTTCGCTGATCTGACAGGAGGCAGAGCTTATGCGGTGATGGGAGTGATGGGAAGAGGCCATAAATACAGATGAGACTTAGCTGGCTTGCCTGCCACTCACCTCCTGCTGTGTGGCCCGGTTCCTAACAGGCCACAGATTGGTACTGGTCCATTTTTCTGGGACTGGGGATAGCAGCTCTAGAAGACAAGAATAGGCAGCCTCATTAAACCTCATTTCAAACTCTGCAGCCAGATTACCCTCACTATTGAGAAATAAGAAGGCAATTTCATAATACATGCAGAGTCCATAGCACAGTTTCTGCCTCATTGTAGTTTTTCCTTAAAAGTCTGATTTCCATTGTACATCATGATGAAGAGCTTACCACCTTGCTTTCTATAAGAATGCCTAATACACAATGAGACCCACATTAATTTATTTCTTCAGCTGGAAAATTAATGCTCTTTAATAAAGTCAGGACATAATAAATTATTAAAATACAAACCATTGAGCTTCTAGGTTTGGAATGTGTGTGCACAGTCATTCTCATGATTTTGAGAGAATATAAATTTGCAGAGTACTTTCTTTAATGCCAGATATTTTAATATCTAGATCTCAGATGTCTGCAGTGGTCAGAGAAAAAAAGAGCAAAATGTAGGGATGAAGTGTCACTGTTCTTTAATATTTTCCTCTAATCTTCCACACAAAAGGGAGTAGAAGACCTAAGAGGCCTTGATAACATTGTCTAGTGGAAGAAAATATGTCTGGGATTTACGAGATTCATTTCTAGATACACTATTGGTCCTTAGTTAAATCACTTAACCATTATTTGACTTTCAGTTTTCTCATATGTCAAAGCAGTATATTGGGGAGCAGAAGAAAAAAAAATTCTAGCCTTGCTTATCACATGGGACCATTGAGAGGGGAAAAATGTGGTTAAATACATTGCCTATTACATCAGAAATAGATATGTTATAAATAAAAACTGAGGATTGTTATTATTATCTATGGAGTCTTTATTTCAAAATTCCATCTGTGTCTTTATGGGGGCATTGTCGTAGGCATACATACCTATTGTTTTTATTTTTCTTTTAATATACTTTATTTTTAGAGCAGTTTTAGTTTCACAGTGAAATTAAGTGGAAGGTACAGAGATTTTCCATATAACCATTGCTTCCAAATGTGCATAGACTTGTCCATTGTTAACATTCCCCACCAGAGTGGTACATTTGTTACAACTGGCGAACCTACATTGATACAACATTATTACCCAAAGTCCACTGGGTTCTTTCATTGTGTAAACTCATGGTTTTGACAAATGTATAATGACTTAGCAAAAAGTACAGAGTGTTCCCATGTACTGCCTGACCACCCACAAACAGAGCCTCGCCACTCTCAGCATCCCACCCTAGAGTGGTACATGTGTTACTCTAAGTGAACCAGCGTTGACACATCATCATCACTCAAGGTCCATAGTGTACATTAGGGTTCATTCTTGGTGTGTATGTCCTATGGGTTTGGACAAACATCTAATGGCGTTTATTCACCATTATAGTCTCTTACAGAGTAATTTCACTCCCCTAAATATTCATTTGTCTTTCCACCTTAATCTCTAGCAACAACTGATCTTTTCACTGTTTCCATAATTTTTCCTTTTTCAGAATGTTATATGTTGGAACCATATGGTATGTAGCCTTTCAGACTGGTTTCTTCCACTTAGTAATACATATTTAAGTTTCTTTCATGTATTTTCATGGCTTGATAACTATTTTTAGTTCTCAGTAATATTCCAACTTCTGTATGTACCACACTTTGTTTATACATTCATCTATTAATACTAAAGGACATCTCAGTTACTTTCAAGTTGTTAAAAAATATGAATAAAGCTCGTAGAAACACCCATGTGCAGGTTTTTTTGTGGATATAAATTTTCAACTCCTTTGGGGAAATATCAGGAGCATGACTGCTGGATCCTATGATAAGAGTATGTTTAGTTTTGTAAGAAACTGCCAAATTATCTTCCAAAGTGATGTATCATTTTGCATTTCCACCAGCAATGAATGAGAGTTCCTGTCAATCCACATTCTTGTCAGCATTTGGTGTTGTCAGGTTTCTGGATTTTGGCTACTTTAATAGGTGTGGTGTGGTTTCTCATTGTTTGAATTTGCATTTCCCTGGTAATATATGACATGGAACATGTTTTCACATGCTTATTTGACATATGTTTATCTTCTTTGGTGAGGTTTCTGTTAAGGATTTTGGCCCATTTTTCAGTTGGATTGTCTATCTTATTGTTGATTATTAATAATTCCTTGTATGTTTAGGATAACATTCCTACATAAGATGTCTTTTGCAAATATTTTTTTCCTGACTGTGGCTTTTCATTTCATTCTATTGTCAGTGTCTTTTGCAGAGTAGAAATTTTAAGTTTTAATGAAGTCCAGCTTATTAATTTTTTCCTTGATGGATTGTGCCTTTGGTGTTGCAACTGAAAAGTCATTGTTGAACTCAGCACCACCTAGACTTGTCTTTGTTATCTTCTAGGAATTGTATAGCTTTGCTTTTTACATTTAGGTCTGTAATCCATTTTGAGTTAATTTTTGTGAAGGTTCTATGTGATTCACTTTTTGACATTTAATTGAGAATTTAGTAAAATTTAACATAATAGCAAGAACGGCAGCAATCCTTTTTTAACATTTAGTATATTATAAATGTCATTATATTAGTTTTTTTTTGACTTTTCTATTTATGCATATTATGGGGTTACAAATGATTAGTTTTTTATATATTTACGCATAATACCACACAAATAATCTGTGAAAGAAATAATAATACTTTCTACTTTTGTAAGAATGTTTTTCCAAATATCCAGTAAATAGTAGAGCTTGAATTTTAGCCCAGTTTATCTGACTTAGAATTTATCTCAAAAGAATATACAGGAAAATATACAGGAATAACCCTAAAAGAATGTTCAGAGAAAGTTTCATAAATGAGAAGAGTAACAGAAATGTGTTAAAAAGGCAGCAACACCAAATCGATCAAATAGCATTTGTATTTTACACACACATACATAAAAGTGGTAACTATATACTTATTAAAAGTGAATAGAATTTTTTTATGTAAATAAAACTAAGAAATAATTTTAATTGCATAAAATTATAAATCTGTAGGTATTGTGTTTTAGGTTTTTGTAGACACTATGGACACCGACACACACAATGCTATAAACTAAAATAAGAGCTAAAGTGTTTTTAATGTTTTATTTTTGATTTTTATTGCATTTATAATATGTGCTGTTGTATTTTTATAATTTTTAGAATTTTAAGACACTTGGACATATTAATCATGTTTTATTTATTTATTTATTTATTATATTAACAGGGCAAAAATGTTTTTGTTACATGGATAGCTTTTATGATGCTGTAGTCAGGTCTATAACTGTGCCCATTACTGGAATAGTGTTCATTGTACCCGTTAGGTAGGTCTTTATCCCTCCCCTTATTCCTCTCTGCCTTCTTGATTTACAAAAATTTTTACTTCTTTCTGTGCCCATGTGTGCCCATGAATTAGTTCCATATTATTAGAGAGTACATGTGGTGTTTGTTATTCAATTCTTGAGATACTTCACTTAGGATAATGATCTCCAGTTCCATCCAAGTTGCTGCAAAAGACATTAATTAACTTCTTTTCATGGCTCAGTAGTACTCCGTGGGATTTGGAGATATATGCGTGTGTGTGTGTGTGTGTGTGTGTGTGTGTGTGTGTGTGTGTATACCATTTTGTTAATCCGCTCATTAATTGATGGGCATTTGGGTTGATTTCACATCTCTGCAATTGTGAATTTTGTTATAATAAACATTAAAGTGAAGGTGTCTTTTTGAAAAAATGAATTATTTTTCTTTGGGTAGATACCCAGTAGTGGGATTGCTGGATTGAATGATAAGTCTACTTTTAGTTCTTTGAGGTATCTCCATGCTGTTTTCCCTAGAGGTTATACTAATTTGCAGTATCACCAATAGTGTATAAGTGTTCCTTTCTGTCTGGATCCATGCCCGCAACTTTTGTTTTTGTACTTTTTAATAAAAGCCATTCTAACAAGGGTAAGGTGATATCTCATTGTGGTTTTTAATTTGCATTTCCCTGATGATTAATGATGTTGAGCATTTTTTCATGTTTATTGGCCATTTGTCTTTCTTCTTGTGAGAAAGTTCTGTTCATGTCTGTTACCCAGATTATAATGGGGTTGTTTGTTTTTTTTTCTGATTTCCTTGAGTTCTCTTTAAATTCTGGATATCATCCCTTTTATTGGATGTATAGCTTGCAAACATTTTCTCACATTCTATAGGTTGTATATTTGCTCTGTTTATTGTATTTATTTTCTGTTCAATGAACAATATTCCCTAAAAACTGGAGCCATAATAAATCAATGGGTCCTACTCACATGTATCTCACAGAAATGTTGTCCTTTTTTTATTCAAACCAGAGAACATTGAAGCACATTCTTAGAATGTTCTTCCTTCTCACTCTGGAGGCTCCAGACTTTTATTATGGCTGTTCCCAGAAGCCTTTTAAACTTCAATATCCAGCTAGTTATCAAGCACTGTGGGAAGCAAGCACTTAGGGTTAGGGAAGCAAATAAAATTGTATAGCTCAAGAAAATTATGATTCCCCCTCCTTTCTGCAGACTAGCCCATGATTTGTGTTTCCTTTCCTCAAAGAAAGGTCAGTCATATGGGTTTTATTGTTAATGTCTTTATAGAAGATCCTTCTAAATTTCCCAGAACTTTTATAACTAAGGTATCATAGTTATTATTTGAAGACTTTAAGATGAATAGTTATGTAGGGCTCTTCCTATACAAGTGACTCTTAATCTAGGCAGAGGGAAGAAATGATACTTATAACAAAGATTGGAAGCTATGTCCAAATCTCAACAATCCCCAAATTTAGGCAATACTGGTGGGGATTGAAGGGGGTTTACACTAAAGAGGCTTACCAATAGTAGGAATCAGATATCCTGCAGGCAGTTAAGGGGGAGGTCAGAAGGAGAAGGCCAGTAGGATAAGAAAGTCATGAGAATGGGAATATGCTTAGCTAAGATAAATGTAACCAATAGGGACCATTTACTTATTTTACTTTAACAATAATATTTTTATCTAAGATAATGGGGAATTTATTTAATTGGGGCATGTGCACATTTGAGGCAAGAGTGTCCCTAAATGAACTACCCTCGTTAACATAGTAAAAATCACACCCACCAGCACCATGCCAGTTTACAAATGTCATGGCAACTCTTGAAAGTTATACTATAAGGTTAAGAAAGGGAAAGGTTCCTAGTTCTAGGAACTCTCCTCCTCTTTCCCAGAAAATCCATGAGTATTCCACTCCAAGTCTAGCATATTATTAAGTGAGAAAAACTACTGGGTGTAAACCATGGTAATTGCCATTAGCAATCTTAAAATTATGGAAAATTTCTTATACTTGTCATTCAGGGTGAAACAAAATTAGATTGAAGGTTCAGAAATACAATTCTTTTAGGACTGTCAAATAACCAGTACAGTAAGGATGGAAATAAGGATTGCATTACACAAAATAATCAAAAATTTTTTGATAACCTTTTAGCCTGGCCTTGGTGTGGAAAGGCAAACATTTTCTAAATCACCTTGATTTAGCTGGTTTATCCACCAGTGTAAAATACTTGGACACAGTATATCGCGGGTTGTTTTTGTTGTTGTTGTTGTAAGAAGATAAATTTGGGTATTTGAAAAGGAGATATTATAAAATAAATGTTATTGTTTCCTTAAAAAGGGGTATTTCAGTCTGATAAACTGATGCCCCCAATTTGTTCTTTTTGCTTAAGAATGTTTGGCTATACGTGGTATTCTCATACAAAGCATAGAAGTATTTTTTCTACATCTGTAAAGACTGATCATGATATTTCGATAGGGATTGCATTAATTCTGTAGATCACTTTAGGTAGTATGGACATTTTAACAATACTGATTCTGACAATCCATGAGCATGGTAGGGATTTCCATCTGTTTACATCTTCTACAATTTATTTTCTCAGTGTTTCATAGTTCTGCCTACATAGGTATCTCACCTCCTTCATTAAATATGCTCCTAAAGATTTAATTTTCTTTGATGCTATTGTGAAAGTTTTTGCGTCTTTGATTTGATTTTTGGCTTTACACTTATTGGCGTATATGAATGTCACTGACTTGTGTGCATTGATTTTGTATCCTAAGACTTTACTGAATTCAGCTATCAATTCCAGAAGTCTCTTGGTTGAATCATTGGGATTTTCTAGATATAATATCATATCATCAGCGAAGAGTGAGGGATTGATCTCTTCTGCCCTTATGTGGACTCCCTTAATTCCCTGGTCTTGTTTGATTGCTTGGGCAAGGACTTCCAGCACTATGTTGAATAGAAGTGGAGATAGTAGGCAACCTTGTCTGGTTCCAGTTATAAGCGGGAGTGAGTTCAATTCTTCTCCCTTCAGTATGATGTTGGCCATGGGTTTAACATTTATATGGCTTTAGTAATTTCAAGGTATGTCCCATATATGTCTATTTTATTAAGAGTTTTTATCATAAAAGTGTGCTTGATTCTGTCAAATGCTTTTTCTGCATCTATTGAGAGAATCTTATGGTCTATGCTCTTGCTTTTATTTATATGGTGTATTACATTTGTAGATTTGCATATGTTAAACCATCCTTGCATCTCTGGGATAAAGCCCACCTGGTCATGGTGAATTATTGTTTGTATGTGCTGTTGAATTTGGTTTGCTAAGATTTTGTTGAGAATTTCTACATGTGTATTCATGAGGGATATTGGTCTGTGTTTTCTTTTTTTGTTGTGTCCTTTCCTGGCTTTGCTATCAAGGTGAAATTAGCTTCGTAGTATGAGTCAGGGAGGATTCCATCCATATTAATATTGTGGACTAATTTCTGCAGTATGAGTTCTTCTTTGTAAGTTTGGTAAAATTCACGTGTGTACCCAACTGGTCCGGGACTTTTTTTTGTTGGAAGATTTTTTATTGCTGCTTCAATTACTGTGTTTGACATTGACCTGTTCAGGAATTCAAGCTTTACTGCAATTCTATAACAACCAAAACAGCATGGTACTGACACAAGAACAGAGATATAGATCTTTGGAACAGTACTGAGAACCCAGATATAAAACCATCCTCATATTGTCATCTAATCTTCGACAAAACAGACAAAATTATACACTGGGGAAAAGAATCTCTATTCAATAAATGGTGCTGGGAAAATTGGATAACCACATGCAGAAGACTGAAACTGACCCACACTTCTCACCTCTTACAAAAATCAACTCACGATGGATAACAATCTTAAACTTAAGGCATAAAACCTTATGAATTCTAGAAGAAAATGTTGGGAAAACACTTATAGACATCAGCCTAGCCAAAGAATTTATGAAGAAGACCCCCAAGGCAATCACAGCAGCAACAAAAATAAATAAATGGGACCTGATCAAATTAAAAAGCTTCTG
This sequence comes from Propithecus perrieri, assembly GCA_963574695.1. Taxonomy (NCBI): domain Eukaryota; kingdom Metazoa; phylum Chordata; class Mammalia; order Primates; family Indriidae; genus Propithecus; species Propithecus perrieri. The sequence goes on along the minus strand of CAUYRB010027588.1, from coordinate 19,049 downwards.
CAAAGCCAAGGAAACTATCATTAGAGTGAATAGACAACCTACAAAATGGGAGAAAATATTTGCATGCTACACATCAGACAAAGGGCTGATAACTGGAATCTATACAGAACTTAAGAAAATTAACAAGAAAAAATCAAACAACCCTATTAAAAAGTGGGCAAAGGACATGAACAGAAACTTTTCAAAAGAAGAGAGAATAATGGCCAGCAAACATATAAAAACGTGCTCAATTTCTCTAATCATTAGGGAAATACAAATCAAAACCACAATGAGATCTCACTTAACTCCAGTGAAAACGGCTTTTTTAAAAAAGTTTCAAAACAATAAATGCTGGCATGGATGTGGAGAGATAGGAACACTCTTACACTGCTGGTGGGACAGCAAAGTAGTGCAACCTCTGTGGAAAGTAATTTGGATATTTCTCAAAGATAAAAACAGAAATACCTTTCATCTAACAAACCTACTACCAGGAATATATCCAAAGGAATACAAGACATTTTACAATAAAGATATCTGCACTCGAATGTTTATGGCAGCACAATTCACAATTGCAAAGATGTGGAAACATCCCATGTGCCCATCAGTACATGAGTGGATTAACAAAATGTGGTATATGTATACCATGGAATATTACTGAACCATAAAAATCACTGTTGAACTAGCACCTCTTATATTATCCTGGGTGGCACTAGAGTCCATCCTTCAAAGGAAAGTATTACAAGAATAGAAAAAGAAGCACCACATGTACTTGCCATCCAATTGGTACTAACTGATCAACACTTAGGTGCTCAAATGGAAGTAATTTTCATCAGGTGCCAGGCAGGTGGGAGACGGGTGGTGGGGATGGGTAAACTCACAACTAATGGATGCAGAGTGCGCTGTTTCGGGGATGGGCATGGTTGTAGCTCTGGCTTTGGCAAGGCAAATGCAGTATAGGTAACCAAAACGTTTGTACCTCCATAGTATTCTGAAATTTTTTTAGAAAAGAAGGAAAATAAATAAACAAATTAAAAGAAAAAGAGTATTTTATTGAAGGAAAAAGTCCTTCTTCAAATTGAATGTCTTCTCTTTGGGCTTTGTTTATTTATTTATTTTTAATCAAATTCTTTACGCACCCTAATCTGTCAAATACTATGGAGATAAGAAAGAATTTTAAAAGGATAAATTACTTTTATTCAAAATATAAGAAGACAAGTTGATGTGTTAATTGAATTTAGAATGAATGACTGGAATTTAATAGGGAATTATTTAAGGTCTGTCATAAATTTGAAAATTTGTGATTTATTCAATGGGTATAATAAATTGATAATATCAAGTGAATATTTTGCTATACTGCCAGTATATTATCAATATTTAAAAAAAATTAATTGACATTGAATAGATATTATTAAGTCATTATATTTATGTAAGCATAATATAGATAGAAAACTTTATATAAAATTACTGCTAGGGTCTCAAAGGGTCCCCCCACCCCAAAATTAATATATTGAAAACTAATCCCCAATGCAATAATATTTAAAGGTGAAAACCTTCAGGAAGTGATTAGGTCATGGGATTAGTGTTCTTATACAAAATGCCACAAAGATCTTGTTTGCCCCTTACATCATGTGACAAAGCTGCAAGAAGTCACCATCTTTGAAGAAGAGAGAAAGTTTGACAGACACCAAATCTGCTGGCACCCTGATCTTGGACTTTCCAGCCTCCAGAACTGTCAGCAGTACATTTCTGTTGTTTATAAATTATCCAGTCTAAGGTATTTTGTTATAGCAGCCCAAACAAACTAGGACAGTTATCTAATGTTAAATCTGAAACGGGTTCTAATGGAAAGGCAAAGAGCTCAGAACAGTGTCAGTCAAGTTCAATTCTTTTTCACATACCACATCATATTTTTAGTGATTATATATTGTAGTACTGAAAGGTTCAAAAAATGAGAACACCATCTCTGTATTTTCTATTTTTTTATACAAAGCTTCATCTCCTGATTTAGGTTCCTATCAACAGATAGCCTTAACTTCATTGCTATGTGAGATGATGGAAGAAATGATTTATTACATTCTGTCATTCTTTCTAGAGAAGAATAATCTTCTTCCTCAGTATTAAAGTGGCTTTCAGGCAAATCAATCAACCATAGATCATGTCATAAGACTGTCTTCTGATGTTAATAAAGCATTCTGTAATAAGGAGTTTTCATGTGGTGTATTTATGGACAGTGAAAAAAATTATAATAGGCTGCTTAAGAAAGGACTATAATGCCTTTAATTTCTGAAAATATTATGCTTTAAGATTCTTAGTTGCATGATTTTCTTTGTAAATACTAAGTATTTTAATATACCAACATATATTTTACTCATACTGAGTTTAGAAAATTATGTAAGAAGCTTTAAAAGTACATTTTATTAAAAAAAATATTCAGAAAATATGGAGACAAAATGACTCTTTATTCTGCTCTTGAGCATTTTCTTATAGATAATAGAGTATCTTTATGCATTTATGTGCTTCTTGCTTGGATATGTTTATACAAGACTGAAGTGAAAAGTTTACAATAACAAATCATTCCATCTTATTACTTATCATATAAAAACAATTTTTAATATTTTTGTAGAATATGTGATGGTAGAAAACGTAAAAAAATGAGATGGAAAAAATCAGAGCATATCAATTTCTAGAATAATGCCAAACTTTATTTCAAATAGAGACAATTTTCTGGTTAGATATTCAATAAAGTAAGTAATTTAAATTACCTATAAATACTTTCAGGCCAACTATAATTCATTGACTCCACATTACCAATGGTAAAGAAAGAATGACATTTAGTACATATTTGAAATATTTAGGAGTATAACTGAATAATGACTTATGATCATCACATTCAGTTTGGTAATTGAGCAAGGCAAGTCCTAAGAGCATAGAAACAGAAGCTTCAATAATTTTTTAGGAAATGGATACAAAATTCCCTTTTCTATTATCTGGAACTCTGGTATAGTTATTTGATTATAGGTGTCAAATGCTTAATTCTGCAAGCTGGAATTTGATAGACATATCTGATGTTACTCAATATGCTGCTCAATAAGTTATTTTGATAGTTCAAAAGTGAAGGGACAGCCATTGTGATCCTTGATTCAAAAAATAATGAGAAGAGCTAAATTTGCAAAATGTTATGAAAGTAGTTTCAAAAAATAATGGAAGAAGCTAAATTTGAAAAATGCTATCAAAGCAGAAAGATGTATGAACAAAATCTCTTTTTAGAATCTATAAGCATATTATTTTAAACACAATGACATCCATAAATGGCATAAAATATTGAAATTTAAACTTTTTCTTTATTTGTTGATATATGTGGTTTCATTACTAAGATGATATGGAAAACTTTGAAAAATATCCGGCTGCATTATATTGATTAAATAAGAATTTGAATCTATAAGGGAAATGTACTTAATAATGACCCAAACATAAACCTGACTTACTTTATAAGCTTAAGCAAGCCTGGTGAATGTGATGTTCTATTTAGTACTAAGAAATTTATAGATATTTCTATGGTGTGCTGTTTATTTATACACAGTTCACGAGGTTATTTTTCATTTTAACTTGGTTCTCCCTTTGAATGCCAGAAATAGCATTCTTCTCCTCAGAGAATCATCTAACAAGAGTTTAGGTTTTTTAAAAAGTCAGTTAGGTTGTTAGGTTACTTATCAGGATATACTAGTGAGTTATTTCATGTCCTTATGACACTGAATTAGATTGCCAAAGTACAACCTTTATAATCTATCACTTTTTCAGATTTTTTAAGTGCCATTGATATCATCCTGGAAATTTCAATTACCACAGTGAGGATGGGCTTTGGGAATTATTGATGCCTATAATATAGTAATATGTCAAGGCAACAATGTCATTTTTGTGTGGCTCCCAGTTTGTGTAGGTATTAAAGGAAATGAAATGGGAGATAAAGCAGTCAAAAAACCTTTGTAAAATCATTCAGGAGTATGAAAATATTAAATTATTTTAAAGACACTATAATTTAATACAAAACAAAGAACAGATACAAATGATGAAAATTAAGTAATGAGGGTTAAACGGGTTTACAGAAATGCAAAGAATTGCAAATTTAGTATATTTGTCAATCTCATTTCTTAAAATATCAAGAAATATTCTTTCTTTGGGAATCTAAAGATTCTAAGTCCATATTGAACTTTTATTCAACAAGCTGCCTTGTAGTCACGTTTTTCCCAATTAAAACTGTATAAACATGTGATCAGATAGCATGTTATTTTCTTTTACCAGTAGTTTAAAATGTAATCATGAACTCATATCAGAGTTTAATAGAATAAATAGTAGCTATAAACAATAAAGGGATTATAAATATAATCAAGAAATGTCATTGTGCTTACATAGCTCCCAAGATATTCTTGACTTGGAAATGCTAATCATTTGGACAATGCACACTTACTTACAAACTAAAAAAGAATTAAAATGTAGCTTTTTTGTTTCCCTGAAATTCCCAAATTACTGGAATGTGGTAAATTAAAAATAGAATATAAACATGTTTGCTTAAAGAATGATTGTTTAACTTCTTAAAAATCAAATAATTCAGGTTTTTTCTAAGTTATCAAAAGAGTTTTGTTTCAACTGGTTGTTTTGGCACCATACATGTATAGATTTTTAATCATTTACCACAGTTGTGCTTATGTTTCCTTAATAAATTATATTATTTCATTCCATAGTTAATACATATAATAAAATTGCCCTTAATGTGATTTTTCTCTTGGGGGGATGAGTAATATTTTCAATACCACCCATCAAATGTCCCCTACTCTGCAGTCCAAGGAGAGCATTTCCTAGGAAATGGAATAGCTAGACAAAGCAGTGCTATGATACAGTATTGGAGGAAAGGCAGAGGAAAAAACCATGATAAATCACTGACATAAATATTTTCTTAACAATCTTAATTAAAAATATTCTTTAGGCAGAGCTAGTCACAAGAATAATTGTGTGAATATCATAAAATTAATTAATAACTTATTATCTATATGCCTCTAACTCCCCTAAGGTAGATTTACCTCTTATGCTTGCAACCTGTTTCAAAATAGTTCATTATTTTCAGTTGTTCACTTGTTTTCAGCCTCGGAAGTTTAATACTCTGTAAACTAATTTTCCCTCAAACTGCCCCAATTTATTATAAGCAGCAAAGTCTGATCTTCCACCTTCACTCTGAATGTACTACTCCCCTTTCCCTATGCACCCTCCAATTTCCATCTCCATTTATTCACTTATCTATCTATCTATTATACCAGAGACTGTGATTTATACTCTGTTGGTGCTCTTTGTAATGTCTTCCTGGCACTTAGCAGCAATAGCAATAGAAAAGACTCATTAGTAATTATTGAGCATTTATCCCTTACTAGGAATTGTATTAATACTAAATGTGTTTGTATTATTATTACCCCTACTTTATAGTTGAATAAATAAGGGACATAAATGTTAATTGACTTTCTAATTCATAAATGAATAAAGCTGGAATTCAAATCCAGAGCCCAATAAGCTAAAAAATGGACTACACTGCATCTCAAATATTAGACACTTATTTTTTCTTTTAGCATCCATTAATTGAATAATATTCTACTGGATCTTGGACTGAGAGGAAACAAGAATGTAGACATACCATCTGACAGGAAAGGTAGGAATGTAACAGCAAAGCTATCTCCTATAACTTATATGATCTTCCTGACCCCCAACCTATTGGGTGGCAAGATTAAAAATAAAAATAATCATAAAAATATTTAATCTTTCAGGTTAGCATATCTCAATATTCTTTAGTTACACACATCTTTTTGGTGAACAGCTTCTTTTCCATAAATTCTTAGTTGTTCATATCCCCCCTTCCATGAATATCTCCATAAGAAGGCATCTGGGTAAATGGTGATGGGGGAGTGCTTATATGACTTCATGGCAATGAGGGTATGTATGTATGTGGGAATTCTGCATCCCTGATGAAGTCTTTTAGCTATGGAATAGCTTGTTTAGTGTAGTCCGTGGATCATTGGCCTGACCTCACTTCCACCTCTACTCTAAAGCATCTTCATCTGGACACAGACCTCTGCTTAATGCTCTACTCGTATTTCACACACTTCTGTACTTGTCACAGGAGATGGGGAATTTCTGCATGTTGTGTGAGGGCCTTGCTGAACCAGGAGCACTGTTTCAGGATCATTTACTTATTCTTACCAAACTTGTGTTATCACTACTGCTGTCACCATCACTACCATCACCCAATGTACTCGTGGTTTCTTTTTAGGTTTTCAAGTAGAGTCAAAAACTCTGTTAAGACCTGGAAAAGTGGGCCTAGAATGCCGACACGTGCTTATCATACCACTGACTATATCCATATTCCTACAGTTCTTTGAGCCATAGTTTTCCTTTCTTATCTTTTGGAAGAGTTCTCCTGGGTTATATTCTTCTCTTTTCAGAGGTCTTTTTACAATGTCCCTTGCCCTGAAATAAAATGGCAAATTTTATACTGTGAGAGAAAACACAATTGGAAAAGTATTTTTTTTAAAAAAATATGTAATTATTCTAAGTATATAACATTATCTGAAGTTCTAATTTCTTTCAGTTAGCATAATAATTTTTGCAGTATTATTAAAATGTTCCAGGGCTTTTATTAACTGCATGACATTAAAATAGTTGATTTAACTTTAGCTACACAAACCTATTAATTTAACCTTGTTATTAACCATTTCACTTGTAACCTTTTGTCTTTTTGATAATAGCCATTCTCACAGGTGTGAGTTGATATCTCATTAGGTTGATTTAATCATTCTACAATGTAAACGTATATCAAAACATGACATTACATGTCATAAACATATACAATTATTAGTTGTAAATTAAAAATGAAATTTAAACAAAAATTCAATTTTTACTTTCCCTCAGAAATAACATTGCAACAATATTCCCCCACAGTTAGGATTACTTCCAAAGGATAGATTGCCAGAGTGTAATTAATGGACCAAAGAATCTGAACATTCTCTTAAAACTTTTATTCATTTTTTCCAGCTTATTGAAGTATGACTGACAAATGAAATTGTATAAATTTAAGGTTCCAACATGATGATTTGGTATATGTATATATTATGAAATGATTAGCCCAAAAATTACTTAACACATCTATCACCTCACTTGGTTACCACTTTGTATGGATGTGTGGTGAGTACATATAAGATGACTGTCTTAGCAAATTTCATGTATGCAATACCATGCTGTGAACTATAGTTACCATGCTGAACATTAGATCCCCAGAACTTACTCATCTTATAACTGAAAATTTGTACCCTTTGAACAACATCTCCCCATTTCCTACACCCCTCAGCCCCTGGTAACCACCGTTCTGCTCTCTGTTTCTATGAGTTCATCTTTTGTTATATTCCACATATAAGGGAGATCACACAGTACATGGCTTTTCTCTTTGAATATATTTCATTTAGTATAATTTTTTCAAGGTTCATCCATAATTGTCACAAATGGAAGACTTTTATCCCTTTTTAATGTCTGAATACTATATATAGATACCATAAATTTTTTACATTCATCCATCAATGGATGCTTAGGTTGTTTCCATGTCTTGGCTACTGTGAATAATGTTGTAATGAATGTGGGAGTGAAGATATATCTTCAACATACTGATTTTAATTACTTTGGACATATACCCAGAAGTAGGATTGATGGTTCATATGGTGGTTCTATATTAATTTTTTGAGGACCTCCATGATGTTTTCTGTACTGTTTGCACTCATTTACATTGCCACGAAGAGTGCACGTGTTACCTTTTCTCCCTATCCTAGACAACACTAGTAATCTCCTTTTTGATTAAAAAAAATCCTAACAAATGTGAGGTGCTATCACATTGCGGTTTTGATTTGCATATTTTTGCATGATTAGTGATGTTAAGCATATTTTTATATACTTCTTGGCCATTTGTGTATCTTCTTAGGAGAAATATTTATTCAGATTCATTGCCATTTTTTATTGGATTTTTTTTGCATTGAGTTGTATGACTTTCTTATATATTTTGGATATTAATCCCTTATCAGATATATGGTTTACAAATATTTTCTCCCATTCCACAGATTACCTTTTCATTTGTTTATTATATTCTTTGCTTTGAAGAAACTTTTTAATTTGATATAGACAAATTATTTTTGTTCCTTTTGCTTGTGCTTTTGGCATCATAGCCAAAAAATCATTGTCTAGACCAATGTCAAGAAGATTTTTCCATATATTTCTTCTAGAAGTTTTACCTTTTCATCTTACATTTAAGTCTTTAATCCATTTCAAGTTAATATTTGCAAGTGGTGTAAGATTGGGATCCAATTTCAATTTTCTGCATGTGGATATCGAATTTTCCCAGCATCATCTATTGAAGAGACTAGAATTTCCCAATTGTGTATTCTTGGTATTCTTATCAATGTTAGTTGATTATATATGCAAGGATTTATTTGTGGGATCTCAATTCTGTTTTGGTGATGTATGTGCCTATTTTTAGGTAAGTATCATACTGTTTTGGTTACTATAACTTGGTAATATAGTTTGAAATCAGAAAGTATGATACCTCTAACTTTGTTTTTTTCTCAAGATTGTTTTGGCAATTTGGGGTCTTTTGTGGGGTTCCATATGAATTTTAAGATTGGTCTTTCCATTCTGTGAAAAATTCCCTTGGAATTCTGATAGAGATTACATTGAATCTATAGATCATTGAGTAGCATAGACATTTTAAAAATAGTATCTTTTCTCATCCATGAGGATGGGATACCTTTACATTTAAGTTTATCTTCAATTTATTTCATCAATGTTTTAGAGGTTTTGGTGTACAGGTCTTTCACCTCCTTCTTTAAATTTATTTCTCAGTATTTTATTTTTTAGGCAATTGTAAATGGGATACTTTATTTTCTTTTCAGATAGATTGGAAAGTAAGTGAATAGACACCCAACTGATTTTTGTATGTTGATATTATGTCTTGCAAATTTACTGAATTTGTTTATTAACTCTGACAGTTTTTTTGTGGGGTCTTTAGAGGTTTTCTGTATTATAAGCTCATGTGATCTGAAAACACAGAGAATTTTACTTTTTGTTTTCCAATTTGGATGTCTTTTATTTCTTTCTCTTATCTAATTTCTATGGATAGGACTTCTAGTGCTACACTGACTAGAAGTAGTGGGAGTAGGCAGCCTTGACTTGTTCCTGATCCTAAAGAAAAAGTTTTCAGCTTTTTGCCATTGAGTATGATGTTAGTGGTGGGCTTCTCACATATGGCCTTTATTATGTTGAGATACATTCCTTCTATGCCTAATTTGTTGAGAGTATTTATCATGAACGTATGTTGAATTTTATTGAACTCTATTTTTGCATCTATTGAGATGATCATATGATTTTTACCCCTGATTATGTTTATATGCTATATCATACTCATTTATTTGAGGGTGTTGTATGATCCTTGTATCTCAGGAATAAATCTCAATTAATCATAGTGCATGAAATTTTTGATGTGATATTAAATTTAGTTTGATAGTATTTTGTTGAGAATTTTTGAATCTATGTTTATCAGGAATATTGGCCTGTAATTTTTTTTTCTTTAAATCTCTTGAACTAGCTTTGGTAAAAATATTATTCTTAAAAGGATGTCTTACTTCCTGTTTCCAGTCTGGCATGTAAGTAGCACGGAAGTCACCATTCTGTCCTTACAACAAGAAAAAACCTGAATCAACTGAAAAAGCAGCAACTATTCTTAGATTGGTAAGCTAAGTGATGTCACATGAAAACTGGTTCCCCCAAAATTGGAGAGAAAATACAAGTGAGTACATGGGATCACCATTGACCAGAGCAGAAATCCAAAAGGAAAAACATTTGCCTGAACCAGTGCGAGGGTAGGGAAACCTAAACTGTAGTTAAGAAACTACTGAGGCTCACTCTAGGCAAGTGTGAGAGTTAAAAACTGAAGAAAAAAATATAAGACATACTAAAAGGTAATAAACAAAGTTTGAAGATACATAACAAGCATATATTTATTATTATTATTACCTTAAATTCCTCTCAATCTACCAATAATAAATTTGAGTGATATACAGCTAATCTTTACACACACATACACACACACACACACACACACACCCCACATGCATATGGAAGAAAAAATTGAGTTTCTTGTAAATTCATTTCCAATAAGATTCCTTTTAATTTTATTTATTTCAGCAATGTACAAGAGTACACTTTTTCATTCACCACATTCAACATTGACATTTCTCCTTTAATAAGTTTTGTCAATTGTTAAATTTCTTAAATGACCTCAAATTGTAAGAAGTCAAATTATCTCTCTTTGCTGACAATATGATCTTATATCTAGAAAACCCCAAAGATTCTGTCAAGAGACTACTGGAATTGGTAAATAAGTTCAGCAAAGTCTCAGGTTACAAAATCAATGTACACAAATCAGTAGCATTCATATACGCCAACAACAGTCAAACTGAGAGTCAAATCAATACCTCAATAACATTCACAATACCAGAAAAGAAAAGAAAATACCTAGGAATATATTTAACTAAGAAGGTGAAAGACCTCTACAGAAAAACTATGAAACACTTAAGAAGGAAATAGAAGAGGACTTAAACAGATGGAAAACCATGCCATGCTCATGGATCAGCAGAATCAATATTGTTAAAATGTCTACACAACCCAAAATGATTTGCAGATTCAATGCAATCCCTATTAAAATACCAACGTTATTTTTCTCAGATCTAGAAAAGTCTATGCTTCATATGGAACCATGGAAGACCCCATATAGCAAAAGCAATCTTAAGCAAAAAGAATAAATTGGGAGGCATCAATTTACCAGACTTTAAGCTATACTACAAGGCTATAGTAACCAAAACAGCATGGTACTGGCACAAGAACAGAGACACAGACCAATGGAACAGAACTGAGAACCCTAATATAAAACCATTCTCATATAGCCATCTAATCTTTGACATAGCAGACAAAAACATACACTGGGGACAGGAATTTCTATTCAATAAATCATGCTGGGAATATTGGATAGCCACGTGTAGAAGACTAAATCAGGATTGACACCTCTCACGTCTCACAAAAATCAACTCATGATGGATAACAGACTTAAGCCTAAGGTGTGAAACCATAAGAATTCTAGAAGAAAATGTTGGAAAAACTCTTATAGAGATCAGCCTAGGCAAATAATTCATGAAGAAATCCCCAAAAGCAATCACAGCATCAACAAAAGTAAATAAATGGGACCTGATCATTTAAAGAGCTTCTTTACAGGCAAAGAAAGCATCACTAGAGCATATAGACAACCTAAATAATGGGAGAAAATATTTGCATGCTATATATATCTGATAAAGGGCTGATAACTAGAATCTATATAGGACTCAGGAAAATCAGCAAGAAAAAAAATCAAACAACCACATTGAAAAGTGGGCAAAATACATGAAAAGAAACTTTTCAAAAGAAGATAGACTAATGGACAACAAACATATGAAAAAATTCTCAACATCTATAATCATCAGATAAATGCAAATCAAAACCACAATGAGATACCACTTAATTCCAGTGAGAATGGCTTTTATCAAAAAATACCAAAACAAATGCTTTGTGGATGCCAAGAGATAAGAACACTTATATACTACTGGTGGGACTGCAAACTAGTACAATCTCCATGGAAAGTAATATGGAGATACCTCAAAGAGTTAAAAGTAGAACCAAAATTTGATCCAGCAATCCCACTACTGGGTATCTACCCAAAGGAAAAAAAGACATTCTGTTAAAAAAAACATCTGCACTAGAATGTTTATAGTAGCACAACTCACAATTGCAATGATGTGGCAACAACCCAAGTGCCAATCAATACATGAGTGGATTAACAAAATGTTGTATATATATACCATGGAGTACTAATCAGCCATAAAAATTGATTAACTACCTATTGTATTATTGTGGATACAGCTGGATGCCATTCTTGTAAGTGAAGTATCACAAGAATGGAAAAACAAACTCGCCATTAAATTGGTAGTAATTGATCGCCACTAATGTGCACATATAGGAAGTAACACTCATAGAATGTCAGGCAGGTGGCAGGGAGGAGTGGATGGGTAAATCCACACCTAATGGATGTGATGCGTGATGTTTGGGGGATGGGTACGCTTGTTGGATGCTACAAAGGCAATTTATGTAACCTAAGTTTTTGTAATCCCATAATACTCTGAAATAAATAAAAAGATGTTAATTATTTGATTGTCATCTGACATGTTTTCTGATTTATTGATTACCTTTTAATTTTATGAAGTCTTATAATATGCAGAGTAATTTATTATGTTTTTCCTTTTAAAATTATGTTCCTGTTAGAAAATTGAAAAAAAAAAGAACATTTCTAAGGAAATGTTCTGAGGAATTAAGTCTTCCATAATGCCACCAACCAGGCTTGATTAATATAAATGTATTTTATTCCAGTTTTATATATATGGACATATGTGTGTGCTTGTTCTGATTTTTAACACAAAATTAAGAATAAACTTTAGATTAAGTTTTCTATCCTTACCTTTCCCATACACATTCACCTTTTTCATTACATTTTGTTTTATTTAATTGGAAAATATTTATTACCATCTTTGTGTGCCAGGCTCTGTGCTTATTGCTGAGGACTTTTTTAAAAGTACACAAAGTAAATTAGAAATAATGTCTGCACTATATTTTAGTAGGAGATACAAACAAGTAATCAGGCAATTGCAGTTTGGTGCATTTAAGTATATATTTGTGTGTGTGTGTATATATATATATATATAAAATATATATACTTACTTTACTGTGTGTGTCATAGTAATCTGTTCTATAAATAAACTTTACTTTACTTAATTAAAGCTTTATTATTTATAAGATTCTGAATTAATGTTGTAAAACAGCCTATAGAAATGTTGCGTTAATTAATAATTTAATTAATGGAGTTTTGAAGTACACTTGACAAACTTAGGCATTTTACTTAAAATAAAATTCACTAATTTGGTAGAAAGTTACATCTCAATAGTATTTTAATTTTCATTGCTCATTACTGACATTAAACATTTTTTTACATGCCATGGCCATTTGTTTTTTCTCTGTGATTTTTTTTCATGCTCTTTGCCTACTTTTCTATTAAGATGTTTGCATTTTCCATATTATTTTGTTAAAACATTCTCTATATTAATTTTGTTGAAGTTTTCTCTTTCATCGTTTCTCATTTTTTCATCTGCCATTTTTGTTTTCAAATTGTTTATAAGCTTCCTTCTTTTCTATTTAGAAATATTCAGAATATTTCATTTTTTATGAAGTGAAGTTCATTAACTTTTATGGCTTCTGTCTTTTGTGCTTAGATAAAGCTTTTCAACCCCCTATCATATAAATATTCACCTATATTTTATTCCAAAATATTTTTGATTTTTGTAGAAAATTTAACTCTTTAACCCATTAAGCACCTGTTTTTGTATGTGATATGATGCAAGGAACCCGTTTACTTTCCAATGCTTACCTCCACCATTCATTACCTTGGTAATCAGCCCATTGCAGCAACTTTTTCATATTAATTTGAAATGTCATTGTATATGAAGTTCTTATTTATTCTTCAGACTATAAGCTTCATATTTCACTACATACAATGTAGTGATTCAGAGCGCAGTTTCTGGAGTCAAAAAGACCATCATGTACTAGCAGCATGCTTTTAAAATTACTTAACCTTTTCTGTCTCAATACCCACATTTACAAACCAAGGATAATAATTATATCTACTTCTTAGGTTTATGAAAACATTAAATGAGATAATATATGTAAAGTGGTTTAAATGAATTATTCTCTATAAAATATTAAAAGCACTGCCTGGTAAAGAATGAATAATCAATGAATGCTAGCAATCATTGTATCTATTTATCAATCCCTATGCCAAAACCCTCATAGCTTGATTTTAATAATTTTAAAACACATTTTGATAAATGATATGTTAGCCTCTCATTATTCTTTGATATAATTTTTTATTATTTTTGCTCATTTATTTTGCCTGATGAAGTTAAATGTGATCATATGTTTAAATAATTAGTCCCACCATCCCATGATTTTGTTCATTAGAATTGAATAACATTTATTATGTACTTCGCATCTTTTTATTTTTCAAGTATTACATGTATTTCAGTAAAGTTTAATTGTTTCTTCATAGAAAATCAGAAATTTAATGTTAAAGTTATATCATTCTGTTTTCTTTATTAAATTTCTATGTGGGATGTAATTATTTTAATTTCATTTCCACCTTACTATTCAAACAAGACAATAAAGAATGAAATCCTGGCTCTGCCACTTTCTAGCTGTGTAAACTGGAGCAAATTACTCAATCTCCCTATTCTTTGTTTTTCTACATACAAAATAACAGATATATCAGGATCTATCCCATTGAATTCTTGTGAGGATAATTATGTAAATATTTTCTAATTATTATATTTATTTTGTGGCTGATTCTCTTGAATTTTCTCTGTAGTTATTATATTGCCTGCCACAAATAAATGAGTTCCTCACTTCTCATAGTTGTACATCTTATTTCCTTTACATGCTTTATACCAGTGCCAGAATGTCCAAAATATTTTAAGTAATAATAGTAATTGTATATATCCATGTCTTGTTCTTTCTTTGAATAGGATGACAATGAATCATGACCATGGCTGTTTGAGATAGAGGTGCTTTATCATACAGAAAAATATATGCTTCCATTCCCATTTTACTATGGATTTCTACCATAAATTGGTTGTTTATTTTCTGAAATACCATTTTAGCATTTAGAGGAAATGTATGAGTCTGTGTGTGTGTGTGTATGTGTGCATGCACACACATGCATGCATATGTATATTACTTCATTTGCTCTATTAAGGAAAACCATCATAAGAAGAGATTCCCTGACTTTGAACCATCCTCACATTTATGGAATAAATTGTGCTTGACCATAGTGCATGATTATGTTAATATGTTCATGAATTTCATTACTTAACTTTTAAGGTTATTGTGTCTACCTCCATAAATCAATTTGATTTTTAAATTTCATTATTGTTCTTTCTTTGTCAAGTTTTGGTATCAAGGTAGTTATATTTGCTCCTAAAACAAATGGGAATTTTCAATCTTTACCCTTTGGAAGATATTAAATGACATATGAATCTTCTATACTCTGTATTTTTGATGGAACTTACCTATAAAGTCATCTGGATCCAGTAGATTTTGGAGGAATAGTTTTTGAAAACTATTTTACAATTTATTCTGTTGTTCCTTCTATTTTTAAGGCAAATTTGATAATCAAAGCTTTTCCTAAAATCCATGTACTAAATGTGTGAAACCTATGAATCTAAGACTACTTGTTGGATTCTTTTAAGTTACTTCCAAATCTATGGTTGTAGCCTCTTTCTAATTCCTAATATTGCAGGTCAGGGATCCCCATCAGGAGGTAAATTCTCAGACTACATTTCCAGTCTTGGTGGTAGGTTGGGATTTAGATGGCCACCTTAAAATGCTGCGGAACATATTAGTGTTGGAGGTGCCAGAGTCTACTAGCAAAATATGCCTTCCTTTCCCTCCACATCATCAAATATGCATGTTAACTTGTTTTTAAATTTTCTGACCTAGAAGAAAGATACATAGCTAGGAATTAGAGCCTTGCAGTTTTCCTGGGTCTTGTGGAACATTCCAACAGGGGAGGAGTGTAACAGTAAACAAAAGGCATGTTTGTTTCCTGAATTCCTGTTCTGTCCCTTCTCTTTGCATTTAGCTACTTTCTGTCAGGATTTGCCTTAGATTATACAAGATGATTCCAAAAAGAACAGTGTGACTACAAAAAGTCATATTTTTCTTATTTTATTCCCTCTCTGTAAAAGTTCTTCACACTGTATGTACATTTATATTGTCAATATAAATATGCTTCTACATGTCACCAATCTTCTGAATGAAACCAAAGTAACAAAAATTTAAAATATTTGCATCTTTATCTCAAATTTGTCTGATTCCAAAAGTTTTCACTATATTTTACTTCACAGTGAAACAATACTATAATGCATTTTCTACTGATGTTTACATATTCCTTGATGTTTGGGCCCTGCTACCAACTGTCCTCATTGGCTTCCTTCAGTGAAATAGATAATGTGAAAATTAGTGCTTTATTTCTTGCTGTACCTAATAATGGTGATTATAATTGGTACTTTTAATACTTTTATAATCTAGAAGCATGTAGATATTGCAAAATCATGTAAAAATATAAATTACTTAGTAGAAAAGCTGAAAACTTGTGTTATTATAATAATTTTCTCAAATATGCTTTAAAATATTAATTTGGCAATGTTGCTAAGGGTAGCTCATAACGGTATCAATTTCAGAAGTAATTTTCTAATCTAAGAAACTAGAGTTTTAGCACACTCTAGTGGCAATTGTGTAATTTAACATAAAATAAAAGTCCTATAGCTTATAACAAACTAAACTAGCAGGTTATGCATATAAATAATTTATCTTACAGTGATAAAATAGCAGTGTTGTACAATAAATAAAGATATGCTACAAGCATTATACTTTGTTGCCTGCTGTAATTTTTATTTATTTCTGTGAGATTAATCTAGCATTTATTAATAATAATCTACTGAAGCATACTTTTGATTCACATTTGGTATTATTTATATTTAAAAATACTCTGACTCAGTTTGAATTATCTGTTTTCGTATTTCTGATATGGAAATTACCAATAAATGGTAATATTTGTTATGGATGGAATTTTTTAATGCTGTTATCCTTTTCCTCAAGTCAGAAGTGACTACATTGTAATTTAGTTATGTAAGTTTTTGGAGTTAATCAAAATGCAAGGTTGAAGGCGTAGTCCTCCAGATGGCTAAGTCTCACGAAAGCTTCTGACCCTAGCTGCAAGCAGTTAAGGTCCAATGACAAAGTTAGAGGGAAGAGTCCACACAAGAGCACCTTCACTTCTGACACCATCTATAAGTTTGGAGGTTTCCCAAAGCTACCTTCAGATTTGATAATTCACTAGGAAGACTCACAGAACTCACTAAAAACTATCATACTCTTGATTAGTGTTTACTTCAGGGAAAGCGTATAGAAAATTGGCTCAAGGGGGAGACACATATGGCAGAGTCTGGGAGGGTTCCACATGCAAAGTTTTCATTGTTCTTATGATGTGTTACCCTGCTGTCATTAATGTGTGACAACATACACCAAATATGCCAAACTGAGAAGCACACCTGAATTTTGGTGCCCAGAATTTTTATTGGGATTTCAATAAGTAGGCATGGTTGATTGATTGATTATTTATGTGTTTGAATTTAGTCTCTAGCCTCCTTACTCAAGAGATCTGGCTAATATCACCTTATCACATGGCCGGAGGGCCCACCAAGAGACACCTTATTAGTATAAACTATTAGATACGATTCAAGGGGCCCACAATGAATAGCAAAGAAATTCATGTTTCTTGGGCTACTATTAGTGTTTAGAGGATGCCTCCCAGGATCCAGGGGCAAAGGCCAGAACTCTATTTAGGAAAGGCCACAAAAGAAATAACAGAGTAAAGAAGGACCAAGGGAAAAGAAACTTCCAAGGATGACTTTAGTCATTAACACTTTCCAGTAACTGTCATACCAACTTAAAAAATGTATTCTGGCCATACTAGATCCGTACCATTAGAGGTTTCCTATGGATTACAGCTATACAGAGTATAGGTGGGAGGGGGAGGAGGGGATGGGTAAATTCACAACAAAGGGGCACAATGCACACTATCTGAGGGATGGGCACACTTCTACTTTTGACTGAAACAGTACAAAAGCAATTTATTTAACCAAAACATTTACATCCCTGCAATATTCTAAAATGAAAAAAAAATAAAAACAAACCTTCTGCAGTTACAAAGGAAGTAAAAAGAAACATTTTTTTCCCTTAAGATAGTATATTAGACAGTGGCAAATATTACCATGCAACATAACTTTATTAAAATTCTCATTTGATGCAATTTCTCCCCTAAATTCCTTATAATATGTGAGCTGCATTCTTAAGCTTTCTATTAATATTTCTTCAGTGCTCTAAACTGACTCTCTTTTGAGTAATTCATCAATGACCCTTAGATTGCGTGACTCACTCAAAAAATAAAAGTTTCTATTTAACTGATTTTACTCCTACTAGGAAGGAAGCTTTTTCACACCATCCACCGTTCCTCTAAAATATTCCTTGGACATCTAATTCACTTTACCAAGTATTCATTATCCCATTTCAAAAGTACATCTCTTCATAGAAAAATATGATTCCAATTCTAGGAAATTCGATTTTCATTACATGTCATTTACTTTGGGGCAACTATCTCATTATTGTCCAGTGGCAGTTTTTTTGTGTTATTTATAAGTTTTTTGTATGTATCCCAAAACTTATTCTTTTTAATTCCTAAAATAGCCATTTATTCTAGCAAATCTTAAGCATTAATTACCTGGCATAATAAAAGGAGCTATTTAAAATGAAAAACTATGTACTTATTTGAGAATATTGGGCACTACATAGATGTTTCTTTTCATATGTTATTATTATTATCTCTGGATAATAACTGTTTCTTAAAGAAGGTTTTTATTTATATTTCAAAATGGGCCTATTTTGTTCTGGTGTTCCATATTTATTAACTGAGTACTGGAATCAAGGCCTTAGCATTCTCACAGCTCCCTTTCCCAAGTTGTTTTTTGCAATATCCTGTAGCTTCACAATGGAAAGATATGTAATCCATAAAAAAAGTATAATTTTAATCTTGAAAGAATTTAAGATACCCAGACTCTGCTTTTATGGCAATGATCTTTCCACTATGATTTCTCTACTTAATCCATTTGTCCTAGTGAAAATGACATCTACTTTCTGTTCCCTTCAGTAAACACAAAAATGTTTTGTGAAGTGTAAAATGCTTATCTTCTCGAGATAAACTTTCCACTGATAATAGATTATTTCAAGCTGAGGTACTTGTTTACAAT